>JAWNLJ010000425.1:0-20850 GCA_035042365.1 Drosophila dives | reverse complement strand
TCACTTCCTGTATTAGATTCCGCAATTTCCTACTACTGTTCCTCTGTCGAACAAAAACCGGAATTAACGTTCACGAGGACATGAAGAAGGCCAGAACAAATAGCGCGTCAGACAAAATATCATTGTTGAGTTTAGTGATGGTTCTGTGGACTCCTGGATTTCTAGTAGATATTCTGCCAAAACTGGATCGGTTAATGAGTCAGTCATTGATGCTGAAACAATACGAAGCGAAGAGCGTTTTACACCTCTTAGTGGATTCACTGTCGTTAGTGATAAGAGAATTGAAGGACCGAAAGATCGTACAAGAGACATTTTCATTAAAGCATTTAGTGGAAGAACTTTTAAATATCGAATCGTACACGGTGTTTACGGAGCCCCAGATGACGGACGCTGCCGTGGAGTGGATAACAACGAATCACATAGAAAATTTACCGGGACCGTCTTGCTCGTCACCTGATATTGCGACCACATCCACATTGTCCACGATTGTACCTACTCCAATAATTCCTCCAGATGTTCCTTCTTCAAATGTTTCGAAAATACAATCAATAGAAGATTCTCTCGAAGAATTCTTCCAAGCTGAAAGGTCAAGACCACAGCACTGGGTTAATATCGCAGTCTATTTCGAGAAGGCTTTCAGGAGTTGCGTCCACATTGAGCTCTCCAGGAGAACGTGGTTTCCAAGTAGTGCAAATGGATGTTAACGATTATGGGAAGATATCAAATAAGCAGAAATAGGAATGGTGGAAGGAGGTGAATTATCGGACGACATTTATAATACAATCATGTGTCGATCCACTCAATGGTCAAGCAATGAAATTAATTGCTGACAAATAAATGAAATAAATGTCCAATCAGATACAGAAACTACCAGGAGTGAAAAAAGAAGAAAGGAAGACCAAATAAGATACTTTATTCGTCAATATCCCACTTCTACAATTAATCTCATACTGAGTTCATCTATTTGGTTGTCTTAAAAATTTAAATTTTTCGACATTACAATTATTACAAAACAGTAGATTCACAAAATTGATTATTTAATGCCCCAGTATGTAATATTAGAGAATATTACTTTTCTATCAATCAGTGTTAACAGATATATTAGAATTTAAATTTAACAGTAATGAGTTCTACTTGGGGTAATTGACAAAAAAATGTTCAAGATACAATACGATATTTATATTATCTGCTCCTAATGCTGGAAAAAATTATTTCTTTGATGCATTTATTCACTATTATTTAAACTTTGGTCAAAAGGGTCAATTTTAATCGATATTGTGCCTTTCCTTTGATGGAGTTTTTTGATAAAATAATTCTTTTATGGAATGAGCTTATTTTAGAAGCTTATGCTAATGAAACATTAAAAAATGTTTTTCGGAGGAAGGTTGCAATTCAATGCGAAGTTTAAATTTATGCCAGATGCTGTTATAACTAAAACACCTGTTATTGTATTATCCAATATTGACGTATTTCCAAATGATAAAACATTTCGTTCACGAATGTATAGCTATAAATGGAGACTATATTCTAATCTTAAGTTCCGTAAAAAAAACCACATCCTCTTGCTTGTCATCATTTATAAAAGAAATATAAATTTTTATAAATTAATATTTCGTGTCTTATTTATTATAAGAAAATTGTCATCGTTTGTATGTGTCCAGCCAATGTAATGTTTGCCACGGAGATGTGTCGATTGTCTGTGCTGGTGAGGCAATAAAATGGCTTCTAATCTTAAGCTGAACTTGTTATGATGTGAATTAAGCAAAACATTAACTCTTGCTCTCGATGTGTAATGTTTGATTATAGTATTTGTGTTGTTTACAACGAAAATTATCTGAGAAACAGCGTTAAGCGGCATGTAAAATAGCAATAATCCGCATGTTAACCTGCGCCAAGCCGCTTGAAAACCACAAACAAATAGTCAGACCATCTTTAGTTTGATTACAGTATTTGTGTTGTTTACAACGGAAATTAACTGAAAACCCCTGGTTAACTGCACGAAAAACAGTGTTAAGCGGTATGTAAAACAGCAAAAAACCAGAAACCGCCTATATGGGTGTTTATCGGTTTAGAGCTGATTGTTTTATAGTTAAAATGGATGAACATCTTCTGAAAGAATTAACGAAAACAAGACTTGCACTAAAAAGAAAATTTCAAAGCATTAAATTAGGTAGAGCCGCAAATCAGTATCAATTAGAGGAAACGATTAAACCAATAACACAACCTCTGCTGAAAATAGTCATTTGATAATGGAATATCCGAGCTTCAGCCACGAGAGTTGACGTTTGCACCTATCGAGGAGGATTATAATAAATCTATTTCAACTAGTATATAGTCAAACGAATGAAATAACAGACGAGATCTTTAATCTTAGTGTAAATGAATTGGAACGTCTGAAAAATCTATATAAAGCATTTGGACCTACTACAAAAAGTGGACAAATTATATTGGGGAGTTCTAAAATAACTGTTAACAACAAGAAAATTGAGTTGGAAAGTGGTGAAAATGGAATCTTACACCTGGATTAGATCCTTAAGGTTACGATGATGTGGACTTGGATGTATATCAGAAAATCTTAATAAAACCAAATGCACACAGAAAAAAATCATCAATCTAATGATCAGCCCAAGGGAAATCGTTCAAAAAAGTACACTGAAATAATAAAAAAAAAACTTTTCTTAATTTATGACGATCCAAGTGCAGTCTACGCCTCTAAACAATAAATCTATGCATAAAGGTGGAAGTCTAATGCCGCTCAGCTTAAGTAAGCCATTTTATGTGTGTTGGGATGATCCAAATGAGATCGTTGAAAGACTAAAACTTTTAGTTGCCTCACAGACAGCTAGTAACACTAATCATAATAATGAAATAGTTTCAATAATTGAAGAACTTCGTGAAGCAAAAATAATTTATTAAATAATTGATGGTATATTTAACAATAATTAGTTACTATCAAAATGCCTCTTGACAAGTTTGGTCACTTCTTCTCATCTAGAGATGGAAAAGAAGGAACCAGTATAAAAAGTCAAATGGTTGGTGTTCTAGTTGATGTTGATAATAACATTATATTTTCAAACAAACGTCTTAACAATGTGGGTTATTCATTAGAAAATAATGATGTAGTTAATAAAGTATTTTCAGAAAGAAAAGTCGTAGAAACAATGAAGAGTATAGAAAAACTTTTAGAAGGAAAAGATCAAATGGATCAGAAAACAATAAGTGAACTAGAATTTTCTATTCTTCGTGAGGTTAATAAAAACAAATTGAGATGGAAGAACTCTTGAAAAAATCAGAAAGTTCTTTAAGAGATGGTTACTTACAAAACACTTGTGAGCCCAATAAAAAGGATGGGATATTTTACATTTTCCGAAAATGAGAGCGTTCTCTCGCCAGCTAAAGCCAAAAGGAACTCCTTAATGATTTTTAATGAAGTTGCATGTGAAAAACAAAATAATATTCGTGCATACTTCTGTATTGGGCGACATAATAACGTTGATGCGTTTTATTTATGTCAAACGTATAAACATCTTATTCGTGACAAATCTAATAATAATCTTCAGGCAAGACGAATTAAATATGAAGCATGTGTACTAAGATCACGTAGGCGTAGATATGAATTTTGGTGAATTTAAGAACATTTGTCAGTTTTGTTGGAAAGAAAAGTATGGTTTTGTGCTTCTAAGTAAAGATGATCCTCTAGAAAATGGACGCTATAGACGGGGATTCGCTGACTTTATTAGAATATGATATAATATGAGAAAACCTCAATATTATTTCACTAAGCGATAATCGATCGAAATGACAACAACTCTCACATTAACGGGCAACAGCTCAATTTTAATGGCAAACTATCATCCACCCATTGAATTGAAGGAAAATTATGAGTGTGCACTCATTGATATCCACATGTATAACTCAATTCCAAATGTGGATCGTGATAATAATTTAATACATATTGGAGAACATGTTTTTGAGGTACCTGTTGGATTATACGAGCTTAGCGATATAAGAAATATTATTATTGACAAAATGGAGGAAAAAAAAGCAAATAAATTAAATCTCCCACTCATTGAAATTAACAATAATACGCTTCAAGTAATGATTTCGACTAAGGAACAACCTATATATTTTAACAAAGCCAATACTATTGGTCAATTATTCGGATTTAACAAAAAGGTACTACAGCCGAATTCTATACACATCTCAGACTAGCCTGTGGATATATTAAAAGTAAATACAATTCGAATAGAATGTAACATTGTGAGCGGATCATTTGTTAATGCAGAATCAAGTCATGTATTGCATGAATTTGCTTTGAATGTTCCTCCAGGCTATAAAATGAGTGAGAAGCCCCGTAATCTTATTTATTACCCCGTGAACACGAGAGAGATACATTCATTAAAAGTACGGATTGTTGATCAGAACGGAAATTTAGTTAATTTACGTAATGAGAGTGTTACACTTCAGCTACATTTAAGACAACAAAAATGATTATTTATAATAAAACGATATATTTTACCCCCCATCTTCAAGCACTTTGAGTTATACTGGAGAAGAAACAAGTTCGTCATTAAATTATTTTTAAAGTCATTGGGTCTAAAAATTAAAGAACAATGTCTAAATTATTAACTGTTCGAGAGAAACCCTATTCGGATGAGAGTATAATTAATTTTCAACAACCTTAAAAAACTATATTTCATTGAATAAACCTGAAAGTCGTATGCTTGAGAATTCTGGTTGGTTTAATGGAAACGACAAACAACTAGCAAATGATGGATATATTAATTTCTCTATTCCACTTAAATGTCTGCTTGGATTTTGTGAAGACCATAACAAAGTCTTATTGAATTGTAAACATGAGCTAATACTACTCATAACTAAAAATATGGACGATGTATATCATAGTAAAATTGAAAGTGCCAAGTATATATATAAAAAATATTACTTGGAAAGTACCACATATTACTCTTAGTGATGAAAAGAAATTAGTAATGTTTAATATAATAAAAAGCGGAGGCTCACTACCAGTAGCATTCCGCAGTTGGGATTGTTATCTTAATCCAACATTAGCAGAAGGTACGCATCATGTGTGGAATGTTAAGCTTGCAGCAAATAGAGAGCGTCCTCGGTTTGCTATAATAGGCTTTTCACTTGATAATAAATTGATTCAAAATCAATTACGAAACTTGAAAGTGCATTTGACCTCTGAGGCGTATCCATATGATGATATGAGTATAAATTTTAATCGTGATCGATTTGCTTTCCAAGCAAGTTACTATATGAAGCAGTCTGAACCGTTGCTATCGCCTACGGAATTGAAAGAAAAAGCACCTATTGTTGTTATAGATTTAACACATCAGAATGAGACTGTTAAAACAGGACCAATCGATATCAGAGTTTCCATTGAGTTGGAGAGTTCTAGTATTAAAAACACTAAAGTATATTGTCTACTTATTCATGTTCGGTTAGTTGAGTATTCACCATTAACAGGATTAGTTCAACGTTTTGTTTAATGTGTTTTAATGGAGAAGTAGCTGTCGTCAATCGAGGATTTTATGGAAATAACAACTGTTTTACATGCTTTAAGAAATGCACGAGTTGTAGTAGATTTATTATAGACTTAAATTTAGGTGTCAACTAGAACGAATAACTACATTGAATAAAGTAAAACTCAATTTTTAAATTACATTCTGAATTTAAGTTTTATCTATTTCAAATTTAGAACTTTCTAAGGTTACTAAGAGCTTAAATTGTTAAGAGCACATTGGTTTGTTATTTTCTTATGTATTCTACAATTCGTGAAAAAGTTTTGAAAGTGACTTCAACTTTGATCTAGTTCTAAAACAACTATTGTAATGGTCTGTGATCTGGAGCTTTGCATATGTTTACATCGCAGACTTTTGGGTGCGATGTAAAAGTAGATCTGGGTAGGCAATGATTTTTTTTTTTCGGGCACGAAGGGAAAAATTGTTGCATACGTTTGGCCGCTAGCAAAACGTTGTGGGAAGCAAGCCCTGCTTAAGGTGAAAGCTTTGCGCGGATAACTGTTGAATAAGTTCCTGAAGGCAAGAGCTTGCCCCCACAGACGTATATAAGCCCAGATCCGCTCTGAGAAGTTCTCTTTTTTGTTCGATTGTTTCGGGTCTCAAGACGTCGAAAGTCAAAGTACACATCACCGGTAAAAAAAAAGATCAAGAACCACGTCATTCGGCTGGTGAAAAGTTTATATAAATAATAATCCCGAGTGAGGGACTTCCATAAACAACCCGCGAACGTTTTTCAGCCTAAAAATCATAACTTTAAAAAATTATTCCAGAAAAATTGGAATAGAAAACAAAACCTCCGCAACGAAAACCGATTTAACCTCATAAAAAAAAACTAGTCCAGAAAAATTGGAATGAGAAAAATGACTACCACATTTAACCGCACAGAAAAAACCCCCGCAACGAAAACCGAAAAATGTACATCAAGAAAAACGTGAAACTATAAATCCAAAAACGATTGGATTGGATTATGTTTTAATTCATATATTTTGAGCCAATGTTGAAACGGGCAAGTGTGGTAAAACAAAGTCAAACATTTAAAAAAAAAAGAACAAAATTTTATTTTAAGAAATGGAAAAAATTATAACCAACATTTGATGTTGGTACCATATCAAGATGTATGAAGAAAACAAAAAAATTTTTCTTTTGGAAAAAATTCCTAAAGTAAATTAAATTTTTTTTTTGTTATTTTGTTTAATTTTTATTTCTTGTTAAATTTAAATTTGAACAATTTAGTGCTAACAGTTTTTTTCGGTTGGGTATGCATAATATCGAAAATTTTAATGAATTGTTCATTAGAAAAAAAAAGAAAAGTGTGTGCAAGTCACCCTCGACGTCGAAAGGCCTTTCTTCGCTGGATGCCCACGTAAGTGATAAGTTATTGATTTTCTTTAATTATACATAAAGCAACAATCTACAACAACCTTAAAGAAAAGGAAGGAAGAAAACCTTTGAATAGTAATTAAGAAAGAAAAAAAAAGGGAATGGATAAAAGTTACCTTCAGTAACATTCTGATGCAAATATTTTAAGTATTAAGTTTTTTTTCTCTTCATACAAGTTGATCACTCCGTAAACCTCTCAAAAATAGATAATTCAAAATTATATATGCATTTCTATTAAAGAATTAGCGAATATAAACTTTACCCCACTTGCATCTGTTAGTTACGTTAATTGGAATATAATTAAATGCTGCCTATGAGTATGCTAGAAAAAAATATGAAAATAATAATCATTAGTCAAGTAGGGACACAAGTATACTACGTTTACCACTTGTATCAACAAAGAAACCAATGAGACATTAACATACGAAACATTGTAAAAATGCCACAAGTCTAATGAGAAAAATTGTTACGAAAGTAAAATAGACAAGTAGTAATACAGCCTGCATTAAAAGTAAATATTTACAAATAGTTGTCTCTCGTTTCCAAATATATGCTGAAAGTCAAGAATAACACACAAAGTTCTGTCAATCTTAATCATTTTTTTTCCAATGTATACAATGTACTGAGAAACATGAACTAGACTCTTCACCTTAAATAGCGATCACAAGTCAATTTCAAGTTAGTTGGGGAAAACTTTTCAATCAATATGGATACACTTCAGCTAAGAAAAACTAGAAAATTACAAGAAAATTCAAGAAAATTACAAGATTACGAAATCATTTTTGGATTTGAGTATTTTGTTAACCTACAATTAAAGTTAAAGTGTGGCTTTCCAACAACGAGACGATTTACACCAATGGTTTGGATGCAGCAACATAAACGCGATTTCATTGGATTTGGAAAAGAGGAATGGCTTCAATTACTAACGCTTAGGGAATATATCCAGTTAAGGCTTGAGCAGTTTGAGTTCTTGATGCCTGATACAATAATGGATATTCCCAAGACTGAGACTATAAAGTGTCATTTTAAAATTAGAAAGCAGAAAAGCAATGCATATTAATTTTAAATCAGTATGGCAATAAAATAGAATTTGATAGTGAATCATGGAAGGCCTTCATAAGATTTGGAATATTTTTCACATCATTTTAATGTTGGAACACGTTACTAAAAAATCAAATTTGTAATATATATAATAACTTTTTTTATTCTCAAATGTTCAAAGATGGGAAAATATGATGTACAACTTTTAGATTTAGATGTAACTTGTGGACATGAAGCAGAAATTGACCTAACCCGTTTATGCTTTGAGATTTCAAGAGAGATGGGGAAAGAAATAAAACAAGATGTAAACCAGTATAGACAAGTATTACAAAAGAAAGTGACACAAGTATAGACTATTTAAAAAATCAAGTAAAATAATTCCTTAGTTGAATTTCTGCTTTTGAAGAATACACAACAGAATGGGTCTTATTTCGAAATGTGGACTTAAAACAAATGTTATGAAAATTGATGATTTTCTCAAGGAGTTTGAGGATGTCCTATTTCCTGAGCATTCCTGATTGTTAGAGGAATATCGAGAATTTTTCATGGAGTATGAAAAACTATCGTCTAATTCAATCAAAATATAGAAAGCACTTGACGGTGTGCTCATGGTCCACAAATGACGCTAGAGGTGGAGTTGATACTTGTGCTTTTCACTACTTTGTATCATATAAGAGAAAACTGAATCGCCTAATATTTCAGTACACTATCCTTAGATAGAGGTTAAACAGTCGGGATATTAATAATAATACACTTTAAATGAAAATGAATACGAGAAATTAAACTGTAACAATAAGAGAAAAAAAATAAACAAATGTCTCTGGTTGTAAGCATTTTTATAATAAAAAAATAAATTATACAATGAAAAACAGAATAAAAACCAATTTTCTTTATTTAAGCATTTGAATCTATTTGACAAGCCTTTAGGTAGATAAATCAAACCAGGTTATTTTATAGCAGAGTGCACTGTAAAAAGGGAGAGTAAAAACACACACACACAAACCAATGTGAAACAGTAAAAGGTCATTGAACCCAACCTCATACCCGAAATCATGTACATGCATACTTGTGCGAGAGGTTATAGGCGAGTAGCCTTGTGCACAATCTCCTCCTTAAAAAATATAAACACGTACGCACACACAAGTGAACCCACCCTCATGAATAAAATCTTATTCGAACACACACAACTGCGTTAGGTGCTCACCGATCTTCCACTTGACTTAAGCCCATAGGTATGAGGTTAAATGTCTTGCACACAAACTCCTCCTTAAAAAAATATAATCACGGTGGCACACACAAGTGCTACTGAGTGATCCTCAAGCCAATGTCAAACAGCAATATGAAAAGGGGTGCCCATAAATCGATCATAAATGTCTCACACGGATACCAACCCAACACACATATTCCTAAAAAGGTCATACACAAGTGCTACTGAGTGATCATTAAGCCAATGTCAAACAGTAATATGAAAAGGGACGCTCATAAATCGATGACAAATGACTCACACGGCTACCAACCCAACACACATTATCCTAAAAAGGTACACATGTGCTACTGAATGATCCTCAAGCCATTAACAACCCGCAATATGAACAGGGTCGCCCATAAATCTATTTCTTTCGATCATAAGTGTCTCACACGGATACCAACTCAACACAAATTTTTCTTAAAAGGTCGCTCCCCTCACACATGTTCTTCAAAAAGATTCCTCCCACCACACATTTTCCTCAAAAATGTGCCACACCATCCAAAAAACTAATGTGGCAATAAAAAATAATGGGCAATTAAAAAACGAAGTCACTTCCTGTATTAGATTCCGCAATTTCCTACTACTGTTCCTCTGTCGAAGAAAATCGGAATAAACGTCCACGAGGACATGAAGAATTCCAGCACAAATAGCGCGTCAGACGAAATATCATTGTTGAGTTTAGTGATGGTTCTGTGGACTCCTGGATTTCTAGTAGATATTCTGCCAAAACTGGATCGGTTAGTGAGTCAGTCATTGATGCTGTAACAATACGAAGCGAAGAGGTTTTTAAATCTCTTAGTGGATTGAAGGACCGAAAGATCGTACAAGAGACATTTTCATTAAAGCATTTAGTGGAAGAACTTTTAAATATCGAATCGTACACGGTGTTTACGGAGCCCCAGATGACGGACGCTGCCGTGGAGTGGATAACAACGAATCACATAGAAAATTTACCGGGACCGTCTTGCTCGTCACCTGATATTGCGACCACATCCACATTGTCCACGATTGTACCTACTCCAATAATTCCTGCAGATGTTCCTTCTTCAAATGTTTTGAAAATACAATCAATAGAAGATTCTCTCGAAGAATTCTTCCAAGCTGAAAGGTCAAGACACAGCACTGGGTTAATATCGCAGTCTATTTTGAGAAGGCTTTCAGGAGTTACTTCCACTTTGAGCTCTCCAGCAGAACGTGGTTTCCAAGTAGTGAAAATGGATGTTAACGATTATGGGAAGATATCAAGGTGGAGGTGAATTATCGGACGACATTTATAATACAATCATGTGTCGATCCACTCAATGGTCAAGCAATGAAATTAATTCTGCAAGTGTCCAATCAGATACAGAAACTACCATGAGTGAAAAAAGAAGAAAGGAAGACCAAATAAGATACTTTATTCGTCAATATCCCACTTCTCCAATTAATCTCATACTGAGTTCGTCTATTTGGTTGTCTAAAAAATTTAAATTTTTCGACATTACCATTATTACAAAACAGTAGATTCACAAAATTGATTATTTAATGCCCCAGGATGTAATATTAGAGAATATTACTTTTCTATCAATCAGTGTTAACAGATATATTAGAATTTAAATTTAACAGTAATGGGTTCTACTTGGGGTAATTGACAAAAAAAAGTTCAAGAACAATACGATATTTACATTATCTGCTCCTAATGCTGGAAAAAATTATTTCTTTGATGCATTTATTCACTACTATTTAAATTTTGGTCAAAAGGGTCAATTTAATCGATATTGTGCCTTTCCTTTGATGGAGTTTTTTGATAAAATAATTCTTTTATGGAATGAGCTTATTTTAGAAGCTTATGCTAATGAAACATTAAAAATGTTTTTCGGAGGAAGGTTGCAATTCAATGCGAAGTTTAAATTTATGCCAGATGCTGTTATAACTAAAACACCTGTTATTGTGTTATCCAATAATGACGTATTTCCAAATGATAAAGCATTTCGTTCACGAATGTATAGCTATAAATGGAGACTATATTCTAATCTTAAGTTCCGTAAAAAAACCACATCCTCTTGCTTGTCATCATTTATAAAAGAAATATAAAGTTTTATAAATTAATATTTCGTGTCTTATTTATTATAAGAAAATTGTCATCGTTTGTATGTGTCCAGCCAATGTAATGTTTGCCACGGAGATGTGTCAATTGTCTGTGCTGGTGAGGCAATAAAATGGCTTCTAATCTTAAGCTGAACTTGTTATGATGTGAATTAAGCAAAACATTAACTCTTGCTCTCGATGTGTAATGTTTGATTATAGTATTTGTGTTCTTTACAACGAAGATTATCTGAAAACCGCTGGTTAACTGTATGAGAAACAGCGTTAAGCGGCATGTAAAATAGCAATAATCCGCATGTTAAACTGCGCCAAACCGCTTGAAAACCACAAACCGCTTTTAAGGGTGGTTATCGGTTTAGAACTGATCGGTTTATAGTTACTATAAATAGTCAGACTATCTTTAGTTTGATTACAGTGTTTGTGTTGTTTACAACGGAAATTAACTGAAAACCCCTGGTTAACTTCATGAAAAACAGTGTTAAGCGGTATGTAAAACAGCAAAAAACCAGAAACCGCCTATATGGGTGTTTATCGGTTTAGAGCTGATTGTTTTAAAGTTAAAATGGATGAACATCTTCTGAAAGAATTAACGAAAACAAGACTTGCAATAAAAAGGAAAGTTCAAGGCAAAAATATTCATTTATAATGGAATATCCGAGCTTCAGCCACGAGAGTTGACGTTTGCACCAATCGAGGAGGATTATAATAAATCTATTTCAACTGGTATATAGTCAAACGAATGAAATAACAGACGAGATCTTTAATCTTAGTGTAAATGAATTGGAACGTCAGAAAAAGCTAGATAAAGCATTTGGACCTACTAAAAAAAGTGAACAAATTATATTGGGGAGTTCTAAAATAACTATTAACAACAAGAAAATTGAGTTGGAAAGTGGTGAAAATGGAATCTTACACCTGGATTAGATCCTAAAGGTTACGATGATGTGGACTTGGATGTATATCAGAAAATCTTAATAAAAACAAATGGCTTAAGTAAGCCATTTTATGTGTGTTGGGATGATCCAAATGAGATCGTTGAGAGACTAAAACTTTTAGTTGCCTCATAGACAGATGGTAACACCAATCATAACAATGAAATAGTTTCAATAATTGAAGAACTTCGTGAAGCAAAAATCATTTATTAAATAATTGATAGTATATTTAACCATAATTAATTACTATCAAAATGCCTCTTGACAAGTTTGGTCACTTCTTCTCGAGTAGAGATGGAAAAGAAGGAACAAGTATAAAAAATCAAATGGTTGGTATTCTAGTTGATGTTGATAATAACTTTATTTTTTCAAACAAACGTCTTAAAAATGTGGGTGATCCATTAGAAGATAATGATGTAGTTAATAAAGTATTTTTAGAAAGAAAAGTCGAAGAAAAAATGAAGAGTATAGAAAAACTTTTAGAAGGAAAAGATCAAATGGATCAGAAAACAATAAGTGAACTAGAATTTTCTATTCTTCGTGAGGTTAATAAAAACAAATTGAGATGGAAGAACTCTTGAAAAAATCAGAAAGTTCTTTAAGAGATGATTACTTAAAAACACTTGTGAGCACAATAAAAAGGATGGGATATTTTACATTTTCAGAAAATGAGAGCGTTCTCTCGCCAAGTAAAGCCAAAAGGAACTCGTTAATGATTTTTGATGAAGTTGCATGTGAAAAACAAAATAATATTCGTACATACTTCTGTATTGGGCGACATAATAACGTTGATGCGTTTTATTTATGTCAAACGTATACACGTGTCACTAAACATCTTCGTGACAATGCAAATCTAATAATAATGTTCAGACAAGACGAATTAAATAAGAAGCATGTGTACCAAGATCACGTAGGCGTAGATATGAATTTTGGTGAATTTAAGAACATTTGTCAGTTTTGTTGGAAAGAAAAGTATGGTTTTGTGCTTATAAGTAAAGATGGTCCTCTAGAAAATGGACGCTATAGACGGTGATTCGCTGACTTTATTAGAATATGATATAATATGAGAAAACCTCAATATTATTTCACTAAGCGATAATCGATCGAAATGACAACAACTCTCACATTAACGGGCAACAGCTCAATTTTAATGGCAAACTATCATCCACCCATTGAATTGAAGGAAAATTATGAGTGTGCACTCATTGATATCCACATGTATAACTCAATTCCAAATGTGGATCATGATTTATTACAGATTGGAGAACATGTTTTTTGTTGGATCATACGAGCTTAGCGATATAAGAAATATTATTATTGAGAAAATGGAGGAAAAAGAAGCAAATAAATTAAATCTCCCACTCATTGAAAGTAACAATAAAACGCTTCAAGTAATGATTTCGACTAAGGAACAACCTATATATTTTAATAAAGCCAATACTATTGGTCAATTATTTGGATTTAACGAAAAGGTACTACAGCCGAGTTCTATACACATCTCAGATCAGCCTGTGGATATTTTAAAAGTAAAGACAATTCGAATAGAATGTAACATTGTGAGCGGATCATTTGTTAATGCAGAATCAAGTCATGTATTGCATGAGTTTGCTTTGAATGTTCCTCCAGGCTATAAAATGAGTGAGAAGCCCCGAAATCTTATTTATTTCCCCGTGAACACGAGAGAGATACATTCATCAAAACTACGGATTGTTGATCAGAAAGGAAATTTAGTTAATTTACGTAATGAGAGTGTTACACTTCAGCTATATTTAAGGCAACAAAAATGATTATTTATAATAAAAACACTTTGAGTTAAACTGCAGAAGAAAGAAGGTTGTCAAGCAAAAAACTCACAGCTGAAAATAAATTATTTTTAAAGTCATTGGGTCTAAAAATTAGAGAACAATGACTAATTTATTAACTGTTCGAGAGAAACCCTATTCGGATGAGAGTATAATCAAAAAAGAATACCATAGCTACTCTCCTTATCTCCAATCATTTAAGAGTAATGACGAAGTTAGAATCACAATCCAGAATCAGGACTTATATGTGCTGCCAACCGAGAGTTTTATTAATATTGAGGGCTTCATTTCTTTGCCTAACAACACTCCTACTGGAGGAGGTAAACTAAAAAACAATTGTATGAGCTACCTGTTCGATAAGGTTCGATATGAGTTGAATGGAACTGAAATTGATTGAACTAGATTTGTTGGTATTTCAACAACCTTAAAAAACTATATTTCATTGAATAAACCTGAAAGTCGTATGCTTGAGAATTCTGGTTGGTTTAATGGAAACGACAGGCAACTAACAAATGATGGATATTTTAATTTCTCTATTCCACTTAAGTGTCTGCTTGGATTTTGTGAAGACTATAACAAAGTCTTATTGAATTGTAAACATGAGCTAATACTAGTCATAACTAAAAATATGGACGATGTATATCATAGTAAAATTGAAAGTGCCGAGTATAAATTACATATAACAAATGTTACTTGGAAAGTACCACATATTACTCTCAGTGATGAAAAGAAATTAGTAATGTTTAATATAACAAAAAGCGGAGGCTCACTACCAGTAGCATTCCGCAGTTGGGATTGTTATCTCAATCCAACATTAGCAGAAGGTACTCATCAAGGTACTGTGGAATGTTAAGCTTACAGCAAATAGAGAACGTCCTCGGTTTGCTATAATAGGCTTTTCACTTGATAATAAATTGAATCAAAATCAATTACGAAACTTGGAAATGCATTTGAACTCTGAGGCGTATCCATATGATGATATAAGTATAAATTTTAATCGTGAACGATTTGCTTTCCAAGCAAGTTACTATATGAAGCAGTCTGAACCGTTGCAGAGTTTCCATTGAGTTTGAGAGTTCTAGTATTAAAAACACTAAAGTATATTGTCTACTTATGCATGATCGGTTAGTTGAGTATTCACCATTAACAGGATTAGTTCAACGTATTGTTTAATGTATTTTAATGGAGAATCAAGTAGCTGTCGTCAATCGAGGATTTTATGGAAATAACAACTATTTTACATGCTTTAAGAAATGCACTCGTGCATTAGTGTAGTAGATTTATTATAGACTTAAATTTAAGTGTCATCTAGAAAGATTAACTAAATTGAATAAAGTAAAACTCAATTTTTAAACTACATTCTGAATTTAATTTTTATATATATATTTTAAATTTAGAACTTTCTAAGATTACAAAGAGCTTAATTAAATTGTTAAGAGCACATTGGTTTGTTATTTTCTTATGTATTCTACAATTTGTGAAAAAGTTTTGAAAGTGACTTAAACTTTGATCTAGTTCTAAATCAACTATATTTGTAGTTAAATACTTAGATAAAAACTGTTTCTTAGCTCTACCTCGTACAATAACTGAGGAAAAACTATTTAATGGACTTAATATATCACCAAGGCTTAAATAAGAAATGTCTCCATTACACCAATCCAATTCATCGACATACTGTTTAGTTATTTTAATGGTTTTTCTAGTTAATTCATCCATCTCTTTTATATCATAGGCCGGCTTGAAGTGGAAGAAATTCGGTACAATTGATCCGGCTTGCATGAAAGCTAATTCTTTTACAAATATTTGTCTCTCGTTTCCAAATATATACTGAAAGTAAGAATAACACACGAAGTTCTGTCAATCTTAATCATTTTGTTTCCAATGTATACAATGTACTGAGAAACATGAACTAGACTCTTCGCCTTAAATAGCGATCACAACTCAATTCCAAGTTAGTTTGGGAAAACTTTTCAATCAATATGAACACACTTCAGCTAAGAAAGACTAAAAATTCAAGAAAATTACAAGATCACGAAATCGTTTTTGGAGTATTTTGTTAACCTACAATTAAAGTTAAAGTGTGGCTTTTCAACGACGAGACGATTTACACCAATGGTTTGGATGCAGCAACATAAACGTAATTTCATTGGATTTGGAAAAGAGGAATGGCTTCAATTACTAACGTTTAGGGAATATATCCAGTTAAGGCTTGAGCAGTTTGAGTTCTTGATGCCTGATACAATAATGGATATTCCCAAGACTGAGACTATAAAGTGTCATTTTAAAATTAGAAAGCAGATAAGCAATGCATATTAATTTTAAATCAGTATGGCAATAAAATAGAATTTGATAGTGAATCATGGAAGGCCTTCATAAGATAAGGAATATTTTTTACCTCATTCTTATGTTGGAACAAGTTACTAAAAAATCAAATTTGTAATATATATAATAACTATTTGTATTCCCAAATGTTCAAAGATGGGAAAATATGATGTACAACTTTTAGATTTAGATGTAACTTGTGGACATGAAGCAGAAATTGACCTAACCCGTTTATGCTTTGAGATTTCAAGAAAGATGGGGAAAGAAATAAAACAAGATGTAAACCAGTATAGACAAGTATTACAAAAGAAAGTGACACAAGTATAGACTATTTAAAAAATCAAGTAAAATAATTCCTTAGTTGCATTTCTGCTTTTGAAGAATACACAACAGAATGGGTCTTATTTCGAAATGTGGACTTAAAACAAATGTTATGAACATTGATGATTTTCTCAAGGAGTTTGAGGATGTCCTATTTCCTGAGCATTCCAAGTTGTTGGAAGAATATCGAGAATTTTTCATGGAGTATGAAAACTATCGTCTAATTCAATCAAAATATGGAAAGCACTTGACGGTGTGCTCATGGTCCTCAAATGACGCTATAGATGGAGTTGATACTTGTGCTTGTCACTACTTTGCATCATATAAGAGAAAACTGAATCGCCTAATATTTCAATACACTAACCTTAGAAAGAGGTTAAACAGTCGGGATATTAATAATAATACACTTTAAATGAAAATGAATATTAGAAATTAAATTGTAAAAAATAAGAAAAAAATAAAAAATAAATAAATAAGCAAATGTCTATAGTTGTAAGCATTTTTATAATAAATAAACAAATTATACAATGAAAAACAAAAAACAAATTTTCTTTATTTAAAAAATTGAATTTATTTGACAAGTCTGTAGATAGTCAAATCAAACCAGGCTAATTTACAGCAGAGTGCACTGTAAACAGGGAGAGTAAAAACACACACACACACACACAGCTGCTCACCGATCTTCTACTTGACGCAAGCATATAGATATCAAGTTACATGTTTTGTACACATTGTCCGCATTGTGCACACACAAGTGCTAATGAGTGGTCCTCAAGCCAATAACAAACAGCAATATGAAAAGGGACGCCCATAAATCGATCATAAATGTCTCACTCGGATAACAACACAACACACATTTTCTTAAAGAGGTCGCTCCCCCCACACATTTTCCTCAAAAAGATCCCTCCCACCACACACCTCAAAAATGTCCCACACCATCTGTATGATTTCTTCAAAAGCAGAAAATCTGACGCTGGTGATAACGCACAAAATCAATATGAACACGACCCATTGGTTGCATGTAAACATTGTTTCTTAAACGTTGCAAGGCTCAGCTATTTTAATGTCAAAATATCACAGAGTCGACGTTCAAGTGGTTGCAGTTAAATAAGAAAATCTCACACGAAGTCAACTTCAAGTGGCTGCATTGGATTAGGATTACATCACATGGAGTCGCCTTACAAACTCTGCAACACTTAGCTAGTTTAAGAATAAACATCACAAGGAGTCGTCTTACGAGTACTTTAAGTGTATTTAGGTTTAAGAATTTTTGTATATAAGCCACGCATTTTTTATTGAATAAACCAGTACGAAAAGAACTCTTTGCGTATTCACATCTCTAGCCCAATTTGTTTCAAGTACCGATTGCGGCGACAATTTGTTACTGGTACATGAACCGGTAGCATACCCAACAAAATTTCAGCATAACCTAGGAAATGACAATATAGTCAATTTTCTACACCATCCAAAAAACTAATGGAGCAATAAAAAGTAATGGGCAATTATAAATCGAAGTCACTTCCTGTATTAGAATCCCCAATTCACTACTACTTATGTAAGCTCTTCAGATAGTATAGCCACATTAGTGGTTCATTAATCAGAAAATCTCTTCAAATATAAGCCACACGTTAGTGGTGCATAAATAAGGAAATATCTTAAAAAATTGCCCCACGTTGGGCGCCAAAAATTATGTAACCGAGAATGAAACCAGATAGGGGCCAGTTATTGGAGGCCATCCTGATATTCCTGTCTGGACATAACTTTAATTTATTTTTAGAGTCCCTTTTTATTTGGAGTCTAACTCCGAAACAAGCCATTTTTGGTTAAAATACCTAACTGAAGATGCGAGAAGCGCGACAGCTTCGTTGGTGTTGGTTAAGGGTATCGGGGTGCTAGCTGTTGTTTGCCCCGATAAAGCGCTCTTTACCCACTCATCCAATTGGACTTCCTGCGCTGCATGGTTAGTTCTGAAAGTCCCCAAAAGCAAGTGGTGTAATTTTTTTTTTTTTATGGCGAATAGTTTTTTATTAGGTTAGATCGGTTTTTTTCTTGCGGAGGGGTTTTTTATGCGGTTAAATGTGGTAGTCATTTTTCTCCATCCAATTTTTCTGGAATAGTTTTTTAAAGTTTTGATTTTTTAGGCAGAAAAACGTCCGCGGGTTGTTTATGGAAGTCCCTCACTCGGGCTTATCATTTATTTAAACTTTTCACCAGCCGAATCACGTGGTGTTCGATCATTTTTTTCACCGGTGATGTGACCTTCGACGTCTTCAGACCCGAAACAATCGAACAAAAAAGAGGGCTTCTCAGAGCGGATCTGGGCTTATATATGTCTGTGGGGGCAAGCTCTCGCCTTCAGGAACTATTCAGCACTTATCCGAGCGAAGCTTTCACCTTGAGCAGGGCTTGCTTCCCATAACGTTTCAATAGCTGTATGCAACGATGCACGACGAAAAAAATCATTGCCTACCCCAGATCTAATTTTACATCGCAAGCTTCAGAGCACCGACCATTACAAGGTTTAGTAGCTGAGTGATTAAATGTAAGTTTTTATGGTAGAAATGATGAGTATGATTCTGTCGATACAGATCCAGTGAAAGTAAATATTCTGTTAAAGATGGAGAAATGTACGCTAAATATTATAATCATGTCAATTCAAATGCAATGTGCGTTCCACAACACAAAACAATATTTTCTAGTAGCAATCCTGATGACAGTGGCTTAAAAAATATAGTTAGATATGATACTTTAATAAACAGTATAAATGATGAATATTGTCAAACTTTAGAATGTTATGAAACTTATCATCCAAGTCGGGGAGGCTTTGGTTTCGAATCTCAGCCACAGTTACATGTTGGTATAGTAGCAACACTACAATTGAAGGCAACGAGTGCATCAGTTTCGTATTTAAATATTGCATGTTATTGGAATGTCGAGTGTAGCATAAAATTGAAATTTGATATCAGCTCGGCATTTGGAAAAAGTAGTAGCGTTAGTTGGCCATTTGAAGTTGAATTTTTAAGATCCAACGCGCACAAATATTGTTGAAAATAATGTTATTTTACATTCAATGCAGCCGTGCATCAGTAACATAAGTATGTTAAGTCTCTTATTAATCGATAATAATAATGTTAATTGACAGTCTTGAATAAACTTCGCTTAAGTACACAACGCTGGTGCGACTCGGTTTTATTTTCTTATCCAGGCATTCCCTGACGCGGGGAAAGGATTTTCGCTCCAACAGGTTATGGGCCCAGAGCGCGAGGCCTGATAAGATTGTTTACGGTTTATTTTGACTCGATATTTAGAGTTACGAACTCGGATGAAATAAAAGACAAAGACAAATTACGTGTGTGTAAAAGTGAATTGCGTCGCAAATAATAAACATGAGTGGGCTGTACCAAATAGAGAAGCTTGAAAAAAACAATTATGATTCTTGGTGCATACAGATGCGAAGCGTGTTGTTGCATGCGGATTTATGGGATGTTGCGTCGGGGGATTTAAAACAGTCTGATGTGGGCGAAAATATTAACTGGAGTGCGTTGGATCGTAAGGCATTGGCAACGATCACGCTAAGTGTTAAGACATCGCAATTGGGATACATCAAGAATTGCACAACGTCGCAGGAGGCATGGATTAAGTTGCGCGAAGTCCATCAGCCAAGCGGGCCGGTTCGTAAAGTCTCGTTTTACAAAAAGTTGCTCAATTCTCGCATGGCGGAGGGGCAAAGCATGGCTAGCTATTTGATCACATTTAATGAAATCGTGGATCAGCTTGCCGGAGTTGGAATAGAAATAGTTGACGAGCTCAAGGTCATTATTTTGCTTTCCAGCCTTCCAGTCAATTTTGAGAATTTCGTTGTCGCCATCGAGACGCGCGACAGTCTGCCCGCGATTAAAATTCTCTGCATAAAGTTAAAGGAAGAAGGCGAGAGGAAAGAAGGCGCAGAGAAGCAGAGCGATATCGCGCAGGTCTTTACAGTTAGACAACGGCATAACGCTACTGCGAAGGTCACAACAAAGAAAAAATTGAAAAAGATCGCCTGTTACAAATGTGGTGAAACAGGGCGTATTAAAGCGAATTGTCGCAGATTAATTCCCAATAATGATGTCATATCGACCGGACAAATGAATTGCAGCTTACTGAACGCATTAAGCAGTTTTTTAGAAACT
>JAWNLJ010000424.1:0-13693 GCA_035042365.1 Drosophila dives | reverse complement strand
GATAACAGCTGATTCTGATGATAACAGCTGATTCTGATGATAACAGCTGATATCGAATGATAACAGCTGATATCGGATGATAACAGCTGATATCGGATGATAACAGCTGATATCGGATGATAACAGCTGATATCGGATGATAACAGCTGATATCGGATGATAACAGCTGATTCAGACGATAACAGCTGATATCGGATGATAACAGCTGATATCGGATGATAACAGCTGATATCGGATGATAACAGCTGATATCGGATGATAACAGCTGATTCAGATGATAACAGCTGATATCGGATGATAACAGCTGATATCGGATGATAACAGCTGATTCTGATGATAACAGCTGATTCAGATGATAACAGCTGATATCGGATGATAACAGCTGATATCGGATGATAACAGCTGATTCTGATGATAACAGCTGATTCAGATGATAACAGCTGATATCGAATGATAACAGCTGATATCGGATGATAACAGCTGATATCGGATGATAACAGCTGATATCGGATGATAACAGCTGATTCAGATGATAACAGCTGATATCGGATGATAACAGCTGATATCGGATGATAACAGCTGATATCGGATGATAACAGCTGATATCGGATGATAACAGCTGATATCGGATGATAACAGCTGATATCGGATGATAACAGCTGATATCGGATAATAACAGCTGATATCGGATGATAACAGCTGATTCAGACGATAACAGCTGATATCGGATGATAACAGCTGATATCGGATGATAACAGCTGTTATCATCTGATATCAGCTGTTATCATCTGAAATCAGCTGTTATCATCTGATATCAGCTGTTATCATCTGATATCAGCTGTTATCATCCGATATCAGCTGTTATCATCCGATATCAGCTGTTAACATCCGATATCAGCTGTTATCATCCGATATCAGCTGTTATCATCCGATATCAGCTGTTATCATCCGATATCAGCTGTTATCATCTGAATCAGCTGTTATCATCCGATATCAGCTGTTATCATCAGAATCAGCTGTTATCATCAGAATCAGCTGTTATCATCTGAAATCATCTGATATCAGCTGTTATCATCCGATATCAGCTGTTATCATCCGATATCAGCTGTTATTATCCGATATCAGCTGTTATCATCTGAATCAGCTGTTATCATCCGATATCAGCTGTTATCATCTGAAATCATCTGATATCAGCTGTTATCATCCGATATCAGCTGTTATCATCCGATATCAGCTGTTATCATCAGAATCAGCTGTTATCATCAGAATCAGCTGTTATCATCTGAAATCATCTGATATCATCCGATATCAGCTGTTATCATCAGAATCAGCTGTTATCATCTGAAATCATCTGATATCAGCTGTAATCATCTGATATCAGCTGTTATCATCTGATATCAGCTGTTATCATCTGATATCAGCTGTTATCATCCGATATCAGCTGTTATCATCCGATATCAGCTGTTATCATCCGATATCAGCTGTTATTATCTGAGTCAGCTGTTATCAGCTGATATCAGCTGTTATCACCTGATATCAGCTGTTATCATCAGAATCAGCTGTTATCATCTGATATCAGCTGTTATCACCTGATATCAGCTGTTATCATCAGAATCAGCTGTTATCATCTGATATCAGCTGTCATCATCTGATATCAACTGTTATCATCCGATATCAGCTGTTAAATTCCGATATCAGCTGTTATCATCTGAATCAGCTGTTATCATCCGATATCAGCTGTTATCATCCGATATCAGCTGTTATCATCTGTTATCATCTGATATCATCTGATTTCAGCTGTTATCATCTGATATCAGCTGTTATCATCCGATATCAGCTGTTATCATCCGATATCAGCTGTTATCATCTGAATCAGCTGTTATCATCCGATATCAGCTGTTATCATCAGAATCAGCTGTTATCATCAGAATCAGCTGTTATCATCTGAAATCATCTGATATCAGCTGTTATCATCCGATATCAGCTGTTATCATCCGATATCAGCTGTTATCATCTGAATCAGCTGTTATCATCCGATATCAGCTGTTATCATCCGATATCAGCTGTTATCATCAGAATCAGCTGTTATCATCTGAAATCATCTGATATCAGCTGTTATCATCCGATATCAGCTGTTATCATCAGAATCAGCTGTTATCATCTGAAATCATCTGATATCAGCTGTTATCATCAGAATCAGCTGTTATCATCTGAAATCATCTGATATCAGCTGTTATCATCTGATATCAGCTGTTATCGTCCGATATCAGCTGTTATCATCAGAATCAGCTGTTATCATCAGAATCAGCTGTTATCATCTGAAATCATCTGATATCAGCTGTTATCATCCGATATCAGCTGTTATCATCCGATATCAGCTGTTATCATCTGAATCAGCTGTTATCATCCGATATCAGCTGTTATCATCCGATATCAGCTGTTATCATCAGAATCAGCTGTTATCATCTGAAATCATCTGATATCAGCTGTTATCATCCGATATCAGCTGTTATCATCAGAATCAGCTGTTATCATCTGAAATCATCTGATATCAGCTGTTATCATCAGAATCAGCTGTTATCATCTGAAATCATCTGATATCAGCTGTTATCATCTGATATCAGCTGTTATCGTCCGATATCAGCTGTTATCATCAGAATCAGCTGTTATCATCTGAAATCATCTGATATCAGCTGTTATCATCTGAAATCAGCTGTTATCATCTGATATCAGCTGTTATCATCTGATATCAGCTGTTATCATCCGATATCAGCTGTTATCATCCGATATCAGCTGTTAACATCCGATATCAGCTGTTATCATCCGATATCAGCTGTTATCATCTGAATCAGCTGTTATCATCCGATATCAGCTGTTATCATCAGAATCAGCTGTTATCATCAGAATCAGCTGTTATCATCTGAAATCATCTGATATCAGCTGTTATCATCCGATATCAGCTGTTATCATCCGATATCAGCTGTTATTATCCGATATCAGCTGTTATCATCAGAATCAGCTGTTATCATCAGAATCAGCTGTTATCATCTGAAATCATCTGATATCATCCGATATCAGCTGTTATCATCAGAATCAGCTGTTATCATCTGAAATCATCTGATATCAGCTGTAATCATCTGATATCAGCTGTTATCATCTGATATCAGCTGTTATCATCTGATATCAGCTGTTATCATCCGATATCAGCTGTTATCATCCGATATCAGCTGTTATCATCCGATATCAGCTGTTATTATCTGAGTCAGCTGTTATCAGCTGATATCAGCTGTTATCACCTGATATCAGCTGTTATCATCAGAATCAGCTGTTATCATCTGATATCAGCTGTTATCACCTGATATCAGCTGTTATCATCAGAATCAGCTGTTATCATATCTGATATCGGATGATAACAGCTGATTCAGATGATAACAGCTGATATCGGATGATAACAGCTGATATCGGATGATAACAGCTGATATCAGATGATTTCAGATGATAACAGCTGATTCTGATGATAACAGCTGATTCTGATGATAACAGCTGATATCGAATGATAACAGCTGATATCGGATGATAACAGCTGATATCGGATGATAACAGCTGATATCGGATGATAACAGCTGATATCGGATGATAACAGCTGATATCGGATGATAACAGCTGATTCAGACGATAACAGCTGATATCGGATGATAACAGCTGATATCGGATGATAACAGCTGATATCGGATGATAACAGCTGATATCGGATGATAACAGCTGATTCAGATGATAACAGCTGATATCGGATGATAACAGCTGATATCGGATGATAACAGCTGATTCTGATGATAACAGCTGATTCAGATGATAACAGCTGATATCGGATGATAACAGCTGATATCGGATGATAACAGCTGATTCTGATGATAACAGCTGATTCAGATGATAACAGCTGATATCGAATGATAACAGCTGATATCGGATGATAACAGCTGATATCGGATGATAACAGCTGATATCGGATGATAACAGCTGATTCAGATGATAACAGCTGATATCGGATGATAACAGCTGATATCGGATGATAACAGCTGATATCGGATGATAACAGCTGATATCGGATGATAACAGCTGATATCGGATGATAACAGCTGATATCGGATGATAACAGCTGATATCGGATAATAACAGCTGATATCGGATGATAACAGCTGATTCAGACGATAACAGCTGATATCGGATGATAACAGCTGATTCAGACGATAACAGCTGATATCGGATGATAACAGCTGATATCGGATGATAACAGCTGTTATCATCTGATATCAGCTGTTATCATCTGATATCAGCTGTTATCATCCGATATCAGCTGTTATCATCCGATATCAGCTGTTAACATCCGATATCAGCTGTTATCATCCGATATCAGCTGTTATCATCCGATATCAGCTGTTATCATCCGATATCAGCTGTTATCATCTGAATCAGCTGTTATCATCCGATATCAGCTGTTATCATCAGAATCAGCTGTTATCATCAGAATCAGCTGTTATCATCTGAAATCATCTGATATCAGCTGTTATCATCCGATATCAGCTGTTATCATCCGATATCAGCTGTTATTATCCGATATCAGCTGTTATCATCTGAATCAGCTGTTATCATCCGATATCAGCTGTTATCATCTGAAATCATCTGATATCAGCTGTTATCATCCGATATCAGCTGTTATCATCCGATATCAGCTGTTATCATCAGAATCAGCTGTTATCATCAGAATCAGCTGTTATCATCTGAAATCATCTGATATCATCCGATATCAGCTGTTATCATCAGAATCAGCTGTTATCATCTGAAATCATCTGATATCAGCTGTAATCATCTGATATCAGCTGTTATCATCTGATATCAGCTGTTATCATCTGATATCAGCTGTTATCATCCGATATCAGCTGTTATCATCCGATATCAGCTGTTATCATCCGATATCAGCTGTTATTATCTGAGTCAGCTGTTATCAGCTGATATCAGCTGTTATCACCTGATATCAGCTGTTATCATCAGAATCAGCTGTTATCATCTGATATCAGCTGTTATCACCTGATATCAGCTGTTATCATCAGAATCAGCTGTTATCATCTGATATCAGCTGTCATCATCTGATATCAACTGTTATCATCCGATATCAGCTGTTAAATTCCGATATCAGCTGTTATCATCTGAATCAGCTGTTATCATCCGATATCAGCTGTTATCATCCGATATCAGCTGTTATCATCTGTTATCATCTGATATCATCTGATTTCAGCTGTTATCATCTGATATCAGCTGTTATCATCCGATATCAGCTGTTATCATCCGATATCAGCTGTTATCATCTGAATCAGCTGTTATCATCCGATATCAGCTGTTATCATCAGAATCAGCTGTTATCATCAGAATCAGCTGTTATCATCTGAAATCATCTGATATCAGCTGTTATCATCCGATATCAGCTGTTATCATCCGATATCAGCTGTTATCATCTGAATCAGCTGTTATCATCCGATATCAGCTGTTATCATCCGATATCAGCTGTTATCATCAGAATCAGCTGTTATCATCTGAAATCATCTGATATCAGCTGTTATCATCCGATATCAGCTGTTATCATCAGAATCAGCTGTTATCATCTGAAATCATCTGATATCAGCTGTTATCATCAGAATCAGCTGTTATCATCTGAAATCATCTGATATCAGCTGTTATCATCTGATATCAGCTGTTATCGTCCGATATCAGCTGTTATCATCAGAATCAGCTGTTATCATCAGAATCAGCTGTTATCATCTGAAATCATCTGATATCAGCTGTTATCATCCGATATCAGCTGTTATCATCCGATATCAGCTGTTATCATCTGAATCAGCTGTTATCATCCGATATCAGCTGTTATCATCCGATATCAGCTGTTATCATCAGAATCAGCTGTTATCATCTGAAATCATCTGATATCAGCTGTTATCATCCGATATCAGCTGTTATCATCAGAATCAGCTGTTATCATCTGAAATCATCTGATATCAGCTGTTATCATCAGAATCAGCTGTTATCATCTGAAATCATCTGATATCAGCTGTTATCATCTGATATCAGCTGTTATCGTCCGATATCAGCTGTTATCATCAGAATCAGCTGTTATCATCTGAAATCATCTGATATCAGCTGTTATCATCTGAAATCAGCTGTTATCATCTGATATCAGCTGTTATCATCTGATATCAGCTGTTATCATCCGATATCAGCTGTTATCATCCGATATCAGCTGTTAACATCCGATATCAGCTGTTATCATCCGATATCAGCTGTTATCATCTGAATCAGCTGTTATCATCCGATATCAGCTGTTATCATCAGAATCAGCTGTTATCATCAGAATCAGCTGTTATCATCTGAAATCATCTGATATCAGCTGTTATCATCCGATATCAGCTGTTATCATCCGATATCAGCTGTTATTATCCGATATCAGCTGTTATCATCAGAATCAGCTGTTATCATCAGAATCAGCTGTTATCATCTGAAATCATCTGATATCATCCGATATCAGCTGTTATCATCAGAATCAGCTGTTATCATCTGAAATCATCTGATATCAGCTGTAATCATCTGATATCAGCTGTTATCATCTGATATCAGCTGTTATCATCTGATATCAGCTGTTATCATCCGATATCAGCTGTTATCATCCGATATCAGCTGTTATCATCCGATATCAGCTGTTATTATCTGAGTCAGCTGTTATCAGCTGATATCAGCTGTTATCACCTGATATCAGCTGTTATCATCAGAATCAGCTGTTATCATCTGATATCAGCTGTTATCACCTGATATCAGCTGTTATCATCAGAATCAGCTGTTATCATCTGATATCAGCTGTCATCATCTGATATCAACTGTTATCATCCGATATCAGCTGTTAAATTCCGATATCAGCTGTTATCATCTGAATCAGCTGTTATCATCCGATATCAGCTGTTATCATCCGATATCAGCTGTTATCATCTGTTATCATCTGATATCATCTGATTTCAGCTGTTATCATCTGATATCAGCTGTTATCATCCGATATCAGCTGTTATCATCCGATATCAGCTGTTATCATCTGAATCAGCTGTTATCATCCGATATCAGCTGTTATCATCAGAATCAGCTGTTATCATCAGAATCAGCTGTTATCATCTGAAATCATCTGATATCAGCTGTTATCATCCGATATCAGCTGTTATCATCCGATATCAGCTGTTATCATCTGAATCAGCTGTTATCATCCGATATCAGCTGTTATCATCCGATATCAGCTGTTATCATCAGAATCAGCTGTTATCATCTGAAATCATCTGATATCAGCTGTTATCATCCGATATCAGCTGTTATCATCAGAATCAGCTGTTATCATCTGAAATCATCTGATATCAGCTGTTATCATCAGAATCAGCTGTTATCGTCCGATATCAGCTGTTATCATCAGAATCAGCTGTTATCATCTGAAATCATCTGATATCAGCTGTTATCATCAGAATCAGCTGTTACCATCTGATATCAACTGTTATCATCTGAAATCAGCTGTTATCATCTGAATCAGCTGTTATCATCCGATATCAGCTGTTATCATCCGATATCAGCTGTTATCATCCGATATCAGCTGTTATCATCTGATATCAGCTGTTATAACCTGATATCAGCTGATTCAGATGAGAACAGCTGATATCAGATGATAACAGCTGATATCAGATGATAACAGCTGAAATCAGATGATAACAGCTGATTCAGATGATATCAGATGATAACAGCTGATATCAGATGATATCAGATGATATCAAATGATAACAGCTGATATCAGATGATATCAGATGATAACAGCTGATATCAGATGATAACAGCTGATATCAGATGATTACAGCTGATTTCAGGTGATAACAGCTGATTCAGATGATAACAGCTGATTTCAGATGATAACAGCTGATTCAGATGATAACAGCTGATATCGGATGATAACAGCTGATATCGGATGATAACAGATGATATCGGATGATAACAGCTGATATCGGATGATAACAGCTGATATCGGATGATAACAGCTGATTCAGATGATAACAGCTGATATCGGATGATAACAGCTGATATCGGATGATAACAGCTGATATCGGATGACAACAGCTGATATCGGATGATAACAGCTGATATCGGATGATAACAGCTGATTCAGATGATAACAGCTGATATCGGATGATAACAACTGATATCAGATGATTTCAGATGATAACAGCTGATTCTGATGATAACAGCTGATAACAGCTGATATCAGATGATAACAGCTGATATCAGATGATTACAGCTGATTTCAGGTGATAACAGCTGATTCAGATGATAACAGCTGATTTCAGATGATAACAGCTGATATTAGATGATAACAGCTGATATCGGATGATAACAGCTGATATCAGATGATTTCAGATGATAACAGCTGATTCTGATGATAACAGCTGATTCTGATGATAACAGCTGATTCTGATGATAACAGCTGATATCAGGTGATAACAGCTGATTTCAGATGATAACAGCTGATATCAGATGATAACAGCTGATTTCAGGTGATAACAGCTGATATCAGCTCATTTCAGGTGATAACAGCTGATATCAGATGATAACAGCTGATATCAGATGATAACAGCTGATATCAGATGATAACAGCTGATTCAGATGATAACAGCTGATATCGGATGATAACTGCTGATTCAGATGATAACAGCTGATATCGGATGATAACAGCTGATATCGGATGATAACAGCTGATTCAGATGATAACAGCTGATATCGAATGATAACAGCTGATATCGGATGATAACAGCTGATATCGGATGATAACAGCTGATATCGGATGATAACAGCTGATATCGGATGATAACAGATGATATCGGATGATAACAGCTGATATCGGATGATAACAGCTGATTCAGACGATAACAGCTGATATCGGATGATAACAGCTGATATCGGATGATAACAGCTGATATCGGATGATAACAGCTGATATCGGATGATAACAGCTGATTCAGATGATAACAGCTGATATCGGATGATAACAGCTGATATCGGATGATAACAGCTGATATCGGATGATAACAGCTGATATCGGATGATAACAGCTGATATCGGATGATAACAGCTGATATCGGATGATAACAGCTGATATCGGATAATAACAGCTGATATCGGATGATAACAGCTGATTCAGACGATAACAGCTGATATCGGATGATAACAGCTGATATCGGATGATAACAGCTAATATCGGATGATAACAGCTGATATCATCTGATATCAGCTGTTATCATCCGATATCAGCTGTTATCATCAGAATCAGCTGTTATCATCTGAAATCATCTGATATCAGCTGTTATCATCAGAATCAGCTGTTATCGTCCGATATCAGCTGTTATCATCAGAATCAGCTGTTATCATCTGAAATCATCTGATATCAGCTGTTATCATCAGAATCAGCTGTTACCATCTGATATCAGCTGTTATCATCTGAAATCAGCTGTTATCATCTGAATCAGCTGTTATCATCCTGATATCAGCTGTTATCATCCGATATCAGCTGTTATCATCCGATATCAGCTGTTATCATCTGATATCAGCTGTTATAACCTGATATCAGCTGATTCAGATGAGAACAGCTGATATCAGATGATAACAGCTGATATCAGATGATAACAGCTGAAATCAGATGATAACAGCTGATTCAGATGATATCAGATGATAACAGCTGATATCAGATGATATCAGATGATATCAAATGATAACAGCTGATATCAGATGATATCAGATGATAACAGCTGATATCAGATGATAACAGCTGATATCAGATGATTACAGCTGATTTCAGGTGATAACAGCTGATTCAGATGATAACAGCTGATTTCAGATGATAACAGCTGATTCAGATGATAACAGCTGATATCGGATGATAACAGCTGATATCGGATGATAACAGATGATATCGGATGATAACAGCTGATATCGGATGATAACAGCTGATATCGGATGATAACAGCTGATTCAGATGATAACAGCTGATATCGGATGATAACAGCTGATATCGGATGATAACAGCTGATATCGGATGACAACAGCTGATATCGGATGATAACAGCTGATATCGGATGATAACAGCTGATTCAGATGATAACAGCTGATATCGGATGATAACAACTGATATCAGATGATTTCAGATGATAACAGCTGATTCTGATGATAACAGCTGATATCGGATGATAACAGCTGATTTAGATGATAACAGCTGATATCGGATGATAACAGCTGACATCGGATGATAACAGATGATATCGGATGATAACAGCTGATATCGGATGATAACAGCTGATATCGGATGATAACAGCTGATTCAGATGATAACAGCTGATATCGGATGATAACAGCTGATATCGGATGATAACAGCTGATATCGGATGACAACAGCTGATATCGGATGATAACAGCTGATATCGGATGATAACAGCTGATTCAGATGATAACAGCTGATATCGGATGATAACAGCTGATTCAGATGATAACAGCTGATATCGGATGATAACAGCTGATATCGGATGATAACAGCTGATATCGGATGATAACAGCTGTTATCATCTGAAATCAGCTGTTATCATCCGATATCAGCTGTTATCATCTGAATCAGCTGTTATCATCCGATATCAGCTGTTATCATCCGATATCAGCTGTTGTCATCCGATATCAGCTGTTATCATCCGATATCAGCTGTTATCATCTGAATCAGCTGTTATCATCCGATATCAGCTGTTATCATCCGATATCAGCTGTTATCATCCGATATCAGCTGTTATCATCTGAATCAGCTGTTATCATCCGATATCAGCTGTTATCATCCGATATCAGCTGTTATCATCTGAATCAGCTGTTATCATCCGATATCAGCTGTTATCATCCGATATCAGCTGTTATCATCCGATATCAGCTGTTATCATCCGATATCAGCTGTTATCATCTGATATCAGCTGTTATCATCTGATATCAGCTGTTATCATCTGATATCAGCTGTTATCACCTGATATCAGCTGTTATCACCTGATATCAGATGTTATCATCTGAATCAGCTGTTATCATCTGAAATCAGCTGTTATCATCTGATATCAGCTGTTATCATCTGATATCAGCTGTTATCACCTGATATCAGCTGTTAACATCTGAATCAGCTGTTATCATCCGATATCAGCTGTTATCATCCGATATCAGCTGTTATCATCCGATATCAGCTGTTATCATCCGATATCAGCTGTTATCATCTGAATCAGCTGTTATCATCCGATATCAGCTGTTATCATCCGATATCAGCTGTTATCATCCGATATCAGCTGTTATCATCTGAATCAGCTGTTATCATCCGATATCAGCTGTTATCATCCGATATCAGCTGTTATCATCCGATATCAGCTGTTATCATCCGATATCAGCTGTTATCATCCGATATCAGCTGTTATCATCCGATATCAGCTGTTATCATCCGATATCAGCTGTTATCATCTGAAATCATCTGATATCAGCTGTTATCATCCGATATCAGCTGTTATCATCTGAATCAGCTGTTATCATCTGAATCAGCTGTTATCATCCGATATCAGCTGTTATCATCCGATATCAGCTGTTGTCATCCGATATCAGCTGTTATCATCCGATATCAGCTGTTATCATCCGATATCAGCTGTTATCATCCGATATCAGCTGTTATCATCCGATATCAGCTGTTATCATCCGATATCAGCTGTTATCATCCGATATCAGCTGTTATCATCTGAATCAGCTGTTATCATCCGATATCAGCTGTTATCATCCGATATCAGCTGTTATCATCCGATATCAGCTGTTATCATCCGATATCAGCTGTTATCATCCGATATCAGCTGTTATCATCAGAATCAGCTGTTATCATCCGATATCAGCTGTAATCATCCGATATCAGCTGTTATCATCTGAATCAGCTGTTATCATCCGATATTAGCTGTTATCATCCGATATCAGCTGTTATCATCCGATATCAGCTGTTATCATCTGAAACCATCCGATATCAGCTGTTATCATCAGAATCAGCTGTTATCATCTGAATCAGCTGTTATTATCTGAAATCATCTGATATCAGCTGTTATCATCCGATATCAGCTGTTATCATCCGATATCAGCTGTTATCATCCGATATCAGCTGTTATCATCAGAATCAGCTGTTATCATCTGAAATCATCTGATATCAGCTGTAATCATCTGATATCAGCTGTTATCATCTGATATCAGTTGTTATCATCTGATATCAGCTGTTATCATCTGATATCACCTGTTATCATCTGATATCACTTGTTATCATCTGATATCATCTGATATCAGCTGTTATCATCCGATATCAGCTGTTGTCATCCGATATCAGCTGTTATCATCCGATATCAGCTGTTATCATCCGATATCAGCTGTTATCATCTGAATCAGCTGTTATCATCCGATATCAGCTGTTATCATCCGATATCAGCTGTTATCATCCGATATCAGCTGTTATCATCCGATATCAGCTGTTATCATCTGAATCAGCTGTTATCATCCGATATCAGCTGTTATCATCCGATATCAGCTGTTATCATCCGATATCAGCTGTTATCATCTGATATCAGCTGTTATCATCCGATATCAGCTGTTATCATCCGATATCAGCTGTTATCATCCGATATCAGCTGTTATCATCCGATATCAGCTGTTTTCATCTGAAATCAGCTGTTACTATCTGATATCAGCTGTTATCATCTGATATCAGCTGTTATCATCTGATATCATCTGATATCAGCTGTTATCATCTGATATCAGCTGATATCATCTGATATCAGCTGTTATCATCTGATATCAGCTGTTATCATCTGATATCATCTGATATCAGCTGTTATCATCTGATATCAGCTGATATCATCTGATATCAGCTGTTATCATCTGATATCAGCTGATATCATCTGATATCAGCTGTTATCATCTGATATCATCTGTTATCATCTGATATCAGCTGCTATCAGCTGTTATCATATATGTCTATATGTCAATATGTCAGTATGTCAATATGTCAATATGTCAATATGTCAATATGTCAATATGTCAATATGTCAATATGTCAATATGTCAATATTGTCAATACGTCAATATGTCAATATGTCAATATGTCAATATATCAATATGTCAATACGTCAGTATGTCAATATGTGATAACAGCTGATATCATCTGATATCACCTGTTATCATAGGATATCAGCTGTTATCATCTGATATCATCTGATATCAGCTGTTATAATCTGATATCAGCTGTTATCATCTGGTATCACCTGTTATCATCTTTTATCACCTGATATCATCTGATATCAGCTGTTACATCTGATATCAGCTGTTATCATCTGATATCAGGTGTTATCATCTGATATCAGCTGTTATCATCTGATATCATCTGTTATCATCTGATATCTGCTGTTATCATCTGATATCATCTGTTATCATCTGATATCATCTGTTACCATCTGATATCATCTGTTATCATCTGATATCATCTCATATCATCTGATATCATCTGTTATCATCTGATATCATCTCATATCATCTGTTATCATCT
>JAWNLJ010000423.1:0-12035 GCA_035042365.1 Drosophila dives | reverse complement strand
CGAAAAAATAAAAAAAAAAAATTTATAAAATTAGCATATCAACTGTTACCCAAACAGAGTCCACTGTAAAAAGGGGAAGCATAAAACATAACCACAAAAAAAAATTACCAGCACATGGGAAAAGTACGTTTTTTAATTTTACTGTGTGAAAACATTCCTATATGAGGTGTTCAAAAAAGGTGAAGAATGAGAAGCGAGAATTTCTCTTTCACCAATCACTGAAACCACCCTCGTACCCGAAATCATGTAAATGCATAATTGTGCTACAGGTTCTAGTCGATCATCCAACTGATTCAATCCCTAAGGACACAATCTTATACACAATCTTAATCTTACAAAATACAAGCACATACGCACACACAAGTGAACCCACACTCATAAATGAAATCTTGTATACCCACACATTTTTCTATAAATGTTCGCTCCCCTCACACATTTTCCTCAAAAAGGTTTCACACCAGTCGCTCCCCCACCTAAAAACACCACATAAGGTGATATAATGAAGTAATTAAAAAACGAAGCCACTTATCGTATATCCGCAGATAAAATTTGCTTTATTTTATGAATAATTGATTCCACATATCGATTAGCTATACATCTAATTAATACATCGAATATTCTAATTAATACACATAATCCGCCTTGTTTTGCTCAACTGCCTAAATTTTATCAAGATCAGATAAGAAACACCCAAGTTATGATCAAAAATATATTCTCCTAATAATATGATGATATGATATAAATATATATACATATTATTTCATGCGAGCGCAGGTGTGAGAAAGAGATTTGTTTGTATTCTTTAGAGCCCCGTTACGTACAATTGCGTGTACGTATGTATGTATATACACATGTTTGTCGTAATTTCAGCATTAGTTCTTGGCATAAGGGAAATTTCACGTGCATGTTGCCTAAGAAAAAAAATAATATAATTATCCCAAAGAGTGAGCAAATACAAGCAATGCTGAAAATAGGGAAGCTGAAAATGTCGAAATGCGACTCATAACAGAGAGAAAATAGAGTAAGTCAAGCGATAAGCACTCATCTTCTTTAGCTGCAGTAAGGTCTTCAATTATATTAAAAAGTCTTAGAGAGGTTTTCCTATGCAAATGCGAAAAAATGATTTAAAATAATGAAGATGAAAACTTAGGCGATAATAATATCCGTCTGCTTAAGCTAGCAGCTGTAATATCCCCAGAGCACTTAAAAACTATTATAAGATCTGTTAAATTAAGACAGAAGATTTATGTTAGTCATGTTTTGCATAATACAAACTTCTACTTTGTGTATTTAGAATTTGCTAGAGGTGATCAATTTAAGCAACTTCTGTTAAAATACCATGTCAATTAACCAATCCGTTTCAGATATAAGAGCTTTAAGCCACGATTTAGATAATAAATAGTATTCTTGGTTGATTAATATTAAACTTATAATTATAGATGAAATATATATGGTAGACACCAAAACATTTTCTTAATTGGACTTATGTCTGCAGCAAATTTTTTAAAAATTCTTCACTGTTTGGTGAATTGAACGTAACAGTCAATTTTATATTGTAGATGAGGACCAATTATTTGCTTCTGCCTTAAACAATATGATATTGGGTCTTGACCGATCCCTCTTTTGTCGATGTAATTCGTCTTCTAAGTACAAATGTCCATGACAGGAATTTTAATGCAAATAGATTCTTATGCCTCCAATACTCCATATTTCTTAAATATATTAAATTAAGAGTAAAGCGTAGGAGTACTTGGTTCCTGAAAATGTACACATTGTACAAAATCTTAGTAGACTCTCTTTCAAAAAAATAATATAATTTAATATAGAATAAATGAGCAAGTTTGTATTGACCATAGACAGTTCCCAGTTGTACCTGCAGCAGGTATAACAGTTCACATCACAAGTCAGGGAGCTACTTATAGCAAAGTGGTTTCGAATGCACAGTTCTGCAATATATGTAGCTTGTAGTCGTGTAACAAAGCCAACTGGTTTATTTCTTTTCAACTGTACATCACTCTGATATCACAGCTTACGGCAATAGATGAAATCATTTAAAACAAGATGAAATGCTTGCTGCCGTCCCTGAAAACATGCTTATGGGATACAAAAACATGGAAGCTGAAGGCACTATAGTAGACAATCGTGTTATAACTAAAATTACGCTGCCTTTTGTATTAACCTCAACACTAGACCTATATAATTCGGTACCTTTTAAAGAGAACAGATGAACATGGATTTTAAGTGTTCAAAAATTAAACAACCTTTATTTCTATCAATAATTTCCGGGATAAATTTGTGGAATTGACTACGGAAGACATGGTAAACTGTCACCATAAATATCCAAATTATTCCATCTGCTACAGAAAATAATGCAACTGTTCCAAAATTGAAAGTAGTAACAAAATCTTTTTGTGGAAGAATATGTATAGGATGAGTCATTGGATATTTGTCAACAAAGAATTAGTTACATTTTTCTACAGTTTGCATCGATGAACTGTGAGATACCTAGGTATATAATACTGGACTGCCAACAGAAAAGACTGTAAAGCTCTTGGTTTTACATTCTAAAATGTATACAATGTTGATAATTCTGAAGACTTAACATTAAATAAATATTTTAATGACAAGTCGCATCTTATAAGAGCTGATCCAGTAACCTGTATTTTCATTTCCATTATAGACACATTTTTAAGTCATTGCATTAATTTTAGAAACCTGCAAGTTATGAATGTATATATTCCTTTAATTTTTGTATAACCCTTTAGTACCTGGCAACCATAGAACATATTTGCACTAAGCTACTCTACAACTACCTGTTTGCTTATTCATATCCGTGTTGGACATTTCAATCCATAAACTCTACTAAAAGAAATTTGGCACGTGCATGTTGCTTTACCGAACAATAAATCTTACCGCATAGTATATATTACAGCGAATGATTATTTGGCAACCCTTCAGTACATGTCAGCCAAAATATAGTTTGATTTTTAATTACACTACCTGTTCGCCTTTACATTTCCGTTTTGGAAATTTTTAACCATTAAACGATCTAAATATAAAACGTTATTATTTGATTTTTAGCCTTTAACCCAAATTGAGCATTTTGAAATGTTGTTAGGGCAAACATTTCTTTAGTTGACTGCACTTTACGACATTGAACGGATATTTTTTTAATTTAAAAGTTTTTGTGCGGGTTAATAACATGTCCACTTAAGATTTGAAACAAGTAGCCGATTCTTCAAGTCGATAAAGGCGCAGAAAAGACCCGATTTATAGGGCAGACAAACGGAGATAAAACAAAGAACAAATTTAGAAAGAGCACTAGGTACAGGAATTACAGGTCTATGGTTAGAGAGCCGAGATAGATAATAAATGCGATTAAAAGTTTGTCCCAAAGAGTGAGCCAATATAATCAATCCTGGAAACAGGGCAGTTTAAATTGATCGAAATGCGACCTATAACAGAGAGAAATAAGTGAATGCCTTTCCAGAAAACAGAGTAAGTCAAACAATGAGCACGAATCTTCTTCAACTGCAATTATATTACCAAGTCTTAGAGAGGCATCTACAAGCTAATGCGTGATCGCAATGAGATCGAAACAGCACGACTTCCTGAGTCTTTTCCCTTCTTTTATGGCATTCAAGCTAATGCATGATGCTATAAGTGAGATTAATAGGGTAAATGTAAATAAAAAGTAGAAGATACAGCACATATGACATAAATTTATATCCGACTGAGGATTTTGAGTTTTGTGTTTGCCAGAAAATGTATTAAAAATGGAAATAATTAATATGAAAACTTAGATGATAATAATCTGCCTAAACTACCAGTTTTATTATCCTCAGAGCACTTAAATACATAAGTACTATTATCAGATCTCTTAATTTAAGGGAAAATATTTATCTTAGTGATGTTTTGCACAATACCATCTTCAAATCTGTATATTTGGAGCTTGCCGGAGGTGATCAAGTGATACAACTCCCTCCAGAATCGGAATCAACACTACATTCTATGTTTTTAGTGTCAATTAAACAATACTTTTCAGATTTAAGGGCATTAAACTATGATTTAGTTAATAAATGGTATTCCAGGTTGATTAACTTTAAACTTATAATTATGGATTAAATATCTAAGGTAGGTTCCAAAATGTTTTCTTATTTGGACTTCAGTCTGAAGTAAATTATTAAGAATTCTTTCCGTTTGGTGATATTACTGCCATAGTATTTGGAGAATTAATACAGTTATAACCTGTGATCATAGGATCTTTGAGACGAACTCTATTGAACCATACAGTTTAAATATATATTCTATGTTGTGGATGAGGAACAATTTTTCGCTGCTGCATAAATCAATAAAATATTGGGTAGTGTTACAGCTGTTGATATTAGTCTGATATATTAGTTATTTTAGCTTTTTTGGTTCTCAAGTCGTAAGGCGTTTTAATAAAACTTGAGACTTTTAATGCAGTATATTTATCTCCAGCATTAATATACGTGTCATTGTCCAACCGTTGTCCTTTTTCTGGAAGTCTTCTTCTTTTGTGCATATAATTGCTGAGTGAGTTTTTATGATCTCTTCTAGATTAGTTGGTGCTGTTATGATACTTATATTTTATTTATATGAATAAATTGTTATTTCCATCTCGTCATTGGTGAATTTAATGTACTCTGCAAATAGCTTTGAAACACATTTCGAACACCTGCCTCACTAAGAAACTTTGCTCGTTCTAATATAAAAGTTTGCATATTCTCATATGCAAATGTGAAAATCCTGTTTTTAAAACCGCTCGAAATAACTTTCACCTAGGTATGTATAGGTGAAAACACAAGAATCTTATGTGAATGGGATCGAAGATGAGCGCTCTATTTTGAAGATGCCATTTCAATTTTGCAAGCTGTGCAGACATTGTAGTTGGAGTTGGCGATATTGACATTCGATCCAAAATAATTGGTTATGCAAGTCGAATTGTTGAAGTAATTGGAGTGGCTCTGGCCTTGAGCCGAGTTACTCCGGGCGATGTACTGAAAGCCCTCGATGAAGTTCGCGGAGTTAATCTATTTGAAGGACATGTTTTTTAATATTTTTTTTTCAATTTTAAAAAATTAAACGAAGGGGTTGACGAATGACGAGTTCGAAAAAAAATTATTAACCAGCAATATGAAAGGGTCGCCCATAAATCTATAACTTTCGATTATAAATGTCTTACACGTAAACCAACCCAATACACATTTATCACACACATTTTTCAAACAATAATATCATAATGAATATTATATATTTGTTAATCCTTTAGTTACTGGCAGCCAAAATTTATTTGTTTTTAGTTTTTCAATTACACTACCTGTTTGCCTTTGCATTTCCGTTTTTAATATTTTAAGCCATTAAACGAATTACGGAAAAACGCTCAATATTTGGCCTTCAGTCTATTAACCCAAATTGAGCATTTTTAAATGTGGTTAAGGCAGATGCTACGTTAATTGACAACACGTTACGAAATTAAACGGCTGTCCAGATTTGAAACTAGTAGTCGATACTTTACGTCGATCAAGGCGCAGAGAAGACCGGGTTTATAACGCAGACAAACAGAGATAAACCAAAAAGAATTAGAACGAGCTACGGCTATGAATTGCATATACTTTTCCAGAAAATAGAGTAAGCATGCGATAAGCACTAATCTTCTTCAGCTGCAGTAAGGTTGTTAATTATATTAAAAAGTCTTAGAGTAGTTTTATATACAAATGCGATATAATGCTTTAAAATAATGAAGATAAAAACTTAGGTGAGAATAATATCCGTCTATTTAAAATAGCAGCTGTGTTCAAGTATGAAGATGCGACGCTGCAAGGCTCAGCTATCCTTTAATGGCGTCGACTACTACGCCTTACAACACCAAATGGCGTCGCCTACTGCGACTGCATACGTATTTAAATTAAAGATTTTTGTATAAATAAAGAAATGCTCGTCAGAGCAAATCAGTTTGATTCTAAACGTCGTCTTATCGTGTTCACTACACCCTATACGTGTTTCAAACATATTTTGATCCTTCGAGCCGGTTTCAAACTAATCGACGTATCTGAAAATAGTTCTACAATAATCATAGTCTAACTAATTTGAACTTCGCGTCGGTTTCAGATTTCAAATTTGAAAAAAAAGCAAAATGATAAAAGCAAAAAAAAAAATCCATTACTAGGAGAACTCCTGGATATCAAGAGTATGTTGAAAATTCGTTTGAGAGCGGTCCTAGAAATGCTAACAGAGGCCAAAGGAAAATGCGAATCATGGGCAATATATATGGAGGAAATGTAACATTTAAAATGGAAAGCTGAAATTTTGTTGGGAAAAATCAATAACGCTCTGCCGTATCTACAACCTTCATCGAGACAAGATCTACTCTTGTTTAGGCAAAAAGTTCCAAAGGCTATGACTGTAAACATAATGATCTAGAACGCAGACGAAACTCCATGGAAGTTCGTGATCGTGTGGACAGTGATGCCGAAGAGGCACTGAGCCAAAAGCTGCGTCGTGATTTGCAAGAAAGCAAGGCACTTCTGAAGGATGCACAAACGCAGCTGGAGCGACGCAAGGCGGATACACCCGGCAAGGCACAAATAAGGCAGTTACGTAATCAGAAGTCACATGCGGCTCACAACGATGCTGAGAAACGTGCATTTGCGGCGAAAAGCGATCTTGTCGTACTGCAGGCTCTGATCGAAGCGCCACCGTCTAGCAGGTGGTGGAACTGCAACACAAACTGGATAACGAACCAAATATGAATGATCCCTCCATTTCTGTTCTACCAAGACGTTTGGAGTTGCGCACCGAGGAGCGAAAAGCGAGCAGCTTGACGTCAGCCAGTCATATAGGGAATTCATCCTAAGATTTACAGAAAGAAAACAGAGACTGGCACTTTATTCCCCCGGGCAGTCCCCACATGGGAAGATTACGGGATCCAATAATTGAATACTTTAAGCGTACCCTTTCGAAACAAGAACTGCACCTATAAGGAGTATTCTGTGCAAGCGCGTATCCTTCGAAACAAGAGCTGCACCTATAAATAGTATTCTGCGCAAGCCACTACTGAACTCGTCTGAACGTCAAGAAAGGGAACCCCCGGATAATGTTCAAGTGTGGCGTCGCCTACTACAGCTTACAACACATGAATTTGCCTTAACCCCAATGCCGTCGCCTACTGCGACTGCAACACCTACTTCGCCTTACAACATATGAATTCGGCTTACACCACATGGCGCCGCCTACTGCATATGTATTTAGATTCAGGATTTTTGTATAAATAAAGAAATGCTCGTCAGAGCAATTCAGTTCGATTCTAAACGTCGTCTCATCGTGTTGACTACACCCTATATGTGTTTATACAATCTTTTATTTCCCCAGAGCACTTAAAAACTATTATCAGATCTGTTAATTTAAGGCAGAAGATTTTTCTTACTCATGTTTTGCATAATACAAACTTCATCTCTGTGTATTTAGAATTTGCTAGAGGTGATCAAGTGATCCAACTTCTGTTAAAATACTAATAAGTGCGCCCATAAGTAAAACTGTCTTCAGAATCGGAATCGATACTACATTCCATGTTTACACTGCCAATTAACCAATCCGTTTCAGATATAAGACCTTTAATCCGCGATTTAGTTAATAAATAGTATTCCTGGTTGATAAATCTTAAACTTATAATTATAGTTGAAGAAGACATGGTAAACTGTCACCAAAGATATACAAATTATTTCATCTGCTACAGAAAACTGCAATTGTTCCGAAATAAAATAGAATTATCATGTCAGATTGAAAGTATTAACAAAATCTTTATGTGGAAGAATATGTATATGATGAGTCATTGGATGTTTGTCAACAAAGAATCAGTTAGATTTTTCTACTATTTGCATCGATGAACTGTGAGATATCTAGGTATATAATACTGGACTGCCAACAGAAAAGACTGTAAAGCTCTTTGTTTTACATTCTAAAATGTATACAATGTTGATAATTCTGAAGACTTAACATTAAATATATATTTTAATGACAAGTCGCATCTTATAAGAGCTGATCCAGTAACCTGTATTTTCATTTCCATTATAGACACATTTTTAAGTCATTGCATTAGTTTTAGAAACCGGCAAGTTATGAATGTATATATTCCTTTGATTTTTGTATAACCCTTTAGTACCTGGCAACCATAGAACATATTTGCACTAAGCTACTCTACAACTACCTGTTTGCTTATTCATATCCGTGTTGGACATTTCAATTCATAAACTCTACTAAAAGAAATTTGGCACGTGCATGTTGCTTACCGAACAATAAATCTTACCGCATAATATATATCACAGCGAATGATTATTTGGCAACCCTTCAGTACCTGTCAGCCAAAATATAGTTTGATTTTTAATAACACTACCTGTTTGCCTTTACATTTCCGTTTTGGAAATTTTTAACCATTAAACGATCTAAATATAAAACGTCTTTATTTGATTTTTAGCCTTTAACCTAAATTGAGCATTATGAAATGTTGTTAGGGCAAACGTTTCTTTAGTTGACTGCACTTTACGACATTGAACGGATATTTTTTTAATTTAAAAGTTTTTGTGCGGGTTAATAACATGTCCACTTAAGATTTGAAACAAGTAGCCGATTCTTCAAGTCGATAAAGGCGCAGAAAAGACCCGATTTAAAGGGCAGACAAACGGAGATAAAACAAACAACAAATTTAGAAAGAGCACTAGGTACAGGAATTACAGGTCTATGGTTAGAGAGCCGAGATAGATAATAAATGCGATTAGAAGTTTGTCCCAAAGAGTGAGCCAATATAATCAATCCTGGAAACAGTGCAGTTGAAAATAGTCGAAACGCGACCCATAGAGAGAAATAAGTGAATGCCTTTCCAGAAAATAAAGTAAGTCAAACTATGAGCACTAATCTTTTTCAACTGCAATTATATTACCAAGTCTCAGAGAGGCATCTAAAAGCTAATGCGTGATCGCAATGAGATCGAAACAGCACAACTTTCTGAGTCTTTTCCCCCTTTAATGAACCGCTTTCAAACATTGACAATATGAATTTTACTCGCAAACATATTTTCTTTTTCAGAGGACTTTTTATGAGAGACTCATAACCAAAACGAGTACACAGAAGGGAAAGTGGAATTGTTAACAGTCGAATTTGCTGGAACACATTGGGTAGCTTACTACAAAAGAGATAAGCAAATCAGATAATTTGATAGTTTTTGGAATTCTCCACCACCGTTTACTAGATATTTAGGATATATAAAAGACAATTAGAATCACTTTCAACGATTTGATTATTTTAATTGTGGACACTTATGTTTAAGATTTCTATTAATACAGTATAAAGACTATTATTTAAAGTAACTTATAACCAACTTTTAAATAAATACATAATACGCAAATTAATATTTTATGTTAGTATACAACAGCTATAAATAGTCAGACTATCTGTGTTTTTATTGCTTACAACGGAAATTATCTGAAAGCCCCTGCAAGTAAAACAACGACAAAGCACATGTATAAAAGGGAAAACACCGCATGTTAGAACGGATCTTTTTATAGTTAAAATTAATGAAAATCTTCTGAAAAAAACATCAATTAGAGTAAACGTTTAAACCAATAACACAGCCTCTGCTGAAAATAGTCAGAGGGAACGAAATAGTAAATCAGTTGTTAAAAGTAAAAAAGAAGAAAATGAAATTGAAGTAAGCACTAGGAATATAAATATTAGGGATAACAACTATAGTGATGCATTTAATAATGGAATATCCGAGCTTCAAGCACGAGAATCAACGTTTGCACCAAGCGAGGAGGATTATTATAAATCTAGTTCAACTAGTACTGCAAACTATAGTCAAACGAATGAAGTAACAGACGAGATCTTTAATATTAGTGTAAATTAATTAGAATGTCAGAAAAATAGCTATATAAGGCATTTGCACCTACTAACAAAAAGGGGACAAATTATATTGGTGAGTTCTAAAATAACTCTTAGCAAAAAGAAAATTGAGTTGGAAAGTAGTGAAAATTGGAACCTTACTCCTGGATTATATTCTTTGATAAAGATTCTTATATAAAGATAAAGTTACGATGATGTAGACTTGGATGTATATCAAAAAAACTTTATTAAAAACAAATGCACACAGAAAAAATCATCTACCTAATGGTCAGCTCAAGGGAAATGTACATTGAAATAATAAAAAAAAACTTTTCTGAATTAATGATGATCCAAGTGCAATGTCTACCTCTAAATAAGAAATAGGGAAATAGGAATGATCCAAATGAGATCGATGAAATACTAAAACTTTTAGTTTCCTTACAGACAGCTGGTAACACTAATCATAATAATTAAATAGTTTTAATAATTAAAAAACTATCAAAATGCCTCTTGACAAGTTTGGTCACTTCTTCTCGAGTTGGAAAAGAAAGAACAAGTATAAAAAATCAAACGGCTGGTGTTCTAGTTGATGTTGATAATAAGATTTTTTTTCAAACAAACGTGTTAAAAATGTGGGCGATCGGTTAGAAGATAATGATGTAGGTAATAAATTATTTTTAGAAAGAAAAGTCGAAGAAACGATGAAGAACATAGAAAAACTTTTAGGAGGAAATGATCAAATGATCAAAAACAAAAAAAAAAACAATTTTCATTATTTAAACATATATATATAGATTCTATTTGACAAGTCAGTAGCTAGTCAAATCAAACCAGGCTATTTTATAGCAGAGTAAGAAGGGAGAGTAAAAACACACACACACACACACACACACAACTGCTCACCGATCTTCTACTTTACGCAAGCCAATGACAAATAGCAATATGAAAAGCGACGCCCATAATTCGATCATAAATGATTTACACTTATACCAACCCAACACATATTTTCTTAACAAAGTCGTACACAAGTGCTATTGAGTGATCCACAAGCCAATGACAACTCACAAAGAGTTTGATAAAAAAAAAAAATAAAAAATAATGCGCATGAAGCATTGTTGTCCACTCAATGAATTGACGATTGAAGTATAAACATTCGCAGCTGGCGCTGACGCCGCTGCTGCGGCGTCCAACATGCTGACGCTGCTGCTTAGATTTTTTGGAGCTGCTGCTGGTGTTGTTGCTGACGCCGCTGCTGCGGCTTTCAACATGTTATAATTTGTCAAATGGGAGAAGAGCAAAAAAAAAAAAAAATCTATGCGAATGTTTACACTTTAATCTTTCGCCGATAGATGAAAGATTAAAGTATAAACATTCGCATATAGATATAGCTGCAGCTGGTGCTGACGCCGCTGCTGCGGCTCCTAACATGCTGACGCTGCTTAGATTTTTTGGGGCTGCTGCTGGTGTTGTTGCTGATGCCGCTGCTGCGGCTTCCAACATGTTATGACTTGTCAAATGAGAGAAGAGCAAAAAAAAAATCTATGCGAATGTTTACACTTTAATCTTTCGCCGATAGATGAAAGATTAAAGTATAAACATTCGCATCGATTTTTTGGAGTTGCTGCTGGTGTTTTTGCTGATGCCGCTGGTGCGGCTTCCAACATGTTATGATTTGTCAAATAAGAGAAGAGCAAAAAAATGTTGGGCTTGAAGCATTGGAATTTTCGGCGACGCTGCTGCTGGTTCTGAAAAGGGACGCCCATAAATTAATCATAAATATTGAAATGTAAACATAAAATAATTGGGGCAATAAAAACTAATGGGGCAATAAAAACTAATGGGGCAAAAAAAAGAGGAAAGTGGCAACAAAAGAGGAATGGGGCAAAAAGTGACGTCACTTCCTGTCATAGAATCCCCATTCCCCTCCTACTTGGATGACATTCGATCCAAAATAAGTGTTTATGTAAGTCGAATTGTTGAAGTAATTGGGGTGGCTCTGCCCTTATGCCGAGTTACTCCGGGCGATTTACTGAAAGCCCTCGATAGAGTTTGCGGAGTTGATCTTTTCAAAAGACATGTTTTTTAATATTTTTTTTCACTTTCAAAACACTTTACGAAAGAGTTCACAAACAAAGAGT
>JAWNLJ010000422.1:0-10467 GCA_035042365.1 Drosophila dives | reverse complement strand
TCATCCGAGTTCTGGATATCGAGTCCAAATAAACCGTAAACAATCTTATCAGGCCACGCGCTCTGGGCCCATAACCTGTTGGAGCGAAAATCCTTTCCCCGCGTCAGGGAATGCCTGGATAAGAAAATAAAACTGAGTCGCACCAGCGTTGTGTAATCAAACAAATTTTATTCAAGAGGTGAAGTGAAAATGAAATCGGATTTGTGTACAATGGTACTTTACATCGTATTGTACGTACCAAAGTTGACGAGCAATTTTATGTCCGTGGGACAAGCCGTAGCAAAGAAGTGTAAAGTATATTTCGATGCTAGGAGTGCACGAGTATTGCAAGGCGGCGAATGTATACTCGAGGAAATCTGTATACGTTTGAAAGTCATCGTAACAGATGTTATACAGCTGTTAAGTCGGACGGCGAGTTGTGGCATAACAGATATGGCCATCTCAATTATGATAGTTTGCGTGAAATGGCTAACAAGACGCTGGTGCGAGGAATGGAAAATGTTGACGTGTTGCAACGGATGTCGTGCAAGACGTGCTGAACAAGGTTCACGTGCAGCCATTTCCGGGATCAACAGAAAGCCGAACGGAGGATCTTCTGGAACTGGTGCACACTGATGTGTGTGGCCTTTTCGAAACGAAGTCTCTTGGCGGCTCTAAGTATTTCCTCACATTTATTGATGACAAGTCAAGGCGGATTTTTGTGTATTTCCTGAAAGGAAAGGACGAGGTATTTCGCAAGTTTGTGGAGTAAAAAAATCTGGTAGAGCGTCAAACAGGAAGGATGATCAAGTGTATCTCAGCGACAATGGACTCAAATATGTGAACAAAACTTTCAACGAATTTTTGGAAACCAATGGAATTGCACGGGAATTAACGGTGGCGCATACTCTGGAACAAAATAATGTTGCTGAACGAGCTAATCGTACGCTTGTGGAGATGGCTAGACGCTTATTGGATCAATCAGGCATAAATCAGTCAATGGAAGCGTGGACTAGCAAGAAACCATCGATTAATCATCTATTAGTCCTTGGTTCCATTGCAGTGGCACTGGACAAAGGTCGTCTTAAGAGCAAATTTTAGCTAAAGGGAAGAATTATTGCATGATTGGTTACTCGGTGAATCCAATTGTCGACAAAAGAGATGTTCTCTTTGATGAGGCCAGCTATCTAGAGAAGGCAAAAAAAGCGAAGCAGTTACAATTGGTATGGCAAGTGTAGAGGGCATCGACTGCCGAAGGGGATAATGATGATGAGGTTGACTCCAGCGGCGTACACATCATATCTCGGATCAGTCCCTTAAAAGTGCTAAAAGCGCTGTTCGTATGCTTCGTTTCTTTATTTTATACAAAAATCTTAAACCTAAGTACATATAAAGCCGCTTGTAAGGCGACCTCATGTTATGTTTATTTATCTTAACGGAGTCGCTTGTAAGTCATTAAAAATTAGCTGAGCTTTGCAGCGTCTCATGTTCATACTTGAACAAGGCTTTGATCACGGATCAAATCTGGCAGCTGGCAGATTTACCGAAAGGTCATCGTGCAATTGGTTACAAGTAGGTCTACAATTTGAAGCGGGATGCTCACGGCCAAATAGAACGTTTTAAGGCACGACTGGATGTTCTAAAGGATACAGTTTACATGAAGCAACCGCAAGGATATTCTCAAGGAAATCAGGCGGAAGTGTTGCTGCTAAAAAAGGCGAAATATGACTTCAATTGTAATCATGATTGCATTGTGAAAGGGTGTAGAAAATAATGTTATTTTATAGAAGTGAGGAATATCAATTTTAAAAGTGGGAAAGAGAAACAAGTTAGACATACCAGATTATTACCCAATTCAATTAGAGCCCTAATCGTTGAAACTTTTCATTGTGGGAAAACAAATGTAAATATCAGTTTGATTGATAGATCAAATGGGTATAAGAGTAAAAATATTTATTTATTTTTAAGGTCTTCACACCAACCGAAATATGAATACTTGAAACACTCGTGATAGAATATTTTACATTTTTTGGAAATTAAGCCTTTGACTCGCCAAGTAAAGCCAAAGGGATTCCTTTATGATTTTTGATGAACTACCATTGGATTGAAGGAAAATTATCAGTGTGAAATTCCAAATTTGGATCATGGTAATAATTTATTTCTTATTGGAGAACATGTTTTCCAGGTACCTGTTGGATCATGCAAACTTAGCGATATCAAAAATATTATTATTGAGAAAATTAAAGAATAAAGCAAATAAATTAAATTTTACACTCATTGAAAGTAACAACAATACGCTTCAAGTAATGATTTCGACTAATGAACAACCTAATTATTTTGACATAGCCAATACTATTGGTAAATTATTCGCATTTAATAAAAAGGTACTAAAGCCAAATTCAATACACATCTCAGACCAGTAAGTGGATATTTAAAAATTAAATACAATTCGAATAGAAAGAAACATTGTGATTGGATCATATGGTAATGCAGAATCAAGTCATGTATTGCAAGAGTTTGCTTTAATTGTCCCTCCAGGCTATAAAATGAGTGAGAAGCCCGGTAATCTACTAGAGGTGGTAAACTAAAAAACAATTGTATGAGCTATCTTTTCGATGAGGTTCGATATGAGTTGAATGGAATTGAAAATGATCGAACTAGATTTGTTGGTACTTCAACAACCTTAGAAAACTATATTTTATTGAATAAACCTGAAAGTCGTTTGCTTGAGAATCTTTCTCTACTCCACTTAAATATTTGCTTGGACTTTGTGAAGACTATAACAAAGTCTCAGTGAGAAGAACTTAGTAGAGTTAAACAAAACAAAAAGTGGAGGCTCACTACCAAATAGATAACGCCCTCGGTTTGCTCTAATAGTCTTTCTCCTTGATATCAAATTGCTTGCAAATTAATTACGAAAGTGCATTTGAACTCTGAGGCGTATCCATATGATGATACGAGTATAAATATTAATCGTGATCGATTTGCAAGTTTGTATGATATGTATGTAAGTATACAACAAGTTTCTATATGCAGCAGTTTAAAGAAAAAGCACCGATTGTTATTATAGATTTAAAATATCAGAATGAGTCTGTTAAAACAGGACCAATCGATATTGTTGGAGCGAAAATCGTTTCCCCGCGTCAGGGAATGCCTGGATAAGAAAAATAAAACTGAGTCCCACCAGCGTTTTGTACTCAAAGTTTATTCAAGACTGTCAATTAACATTATAACTGTCGATAATAAGAGACTTGACATATGTACTGATGCACGGTTGTATTGAATGTAAAATAACATTATTTTTAACAGATTTCCATTGAGTTGGGGATTTCAAATATGAAAAACACTAAAATATATTGTCTACTTATGCATGATCGGTTAGTTGAGTATTCACCATTAAAAGTATTAGTTCAGCGTATTGTTTAAATCAATTTAATGGAGAATCAAGCTGCTGTCGACATTTAAGGATTTTATGGAAATAACAACTATATTATAATGGATAATGGATATGGATTATGAAGAATATTATGTTATATATTATATTATTATTTTCTCACTAAATTTTTAAATTACATTCTGAATTTAATTTTCATATTTTTAAAAACTTAGAACTTTCTAAGATTACAAAGAGCTTAAAGAAATTGTTTAGAGCACATTGGTTTGTTATTCTCTTATGTATTCTACAATTTGTGAAAAAGTTTTGAAAGTGACTTAAACTTTTATCTAGTGCTAAATCTACTATATTTGTAGTTAAATATTTTGATAAAAACTGTTTCTTAGACCTACCTCGTACAATAACTGAGGCAAAACTATTTAATGGACTTAATACATGACAAAGCAATGTCTCCTTCACACCAATCCAATTCTTCGATACCCTGTTTAGTTATTTTTACGGTTTTTGTAGTTATTTCAACCTTTATATCATTTATATCATAGGGAGGCTTAAAGTAAAAGAAATTCGGTACAATTGATCCGGCTTGCATGAAAACTAATTCTTTTACAAATATTTGTTTGTCGTTTCCCAAATATATACTGAAAATCAAGAATATCACAATCTTAATCATTTTGTATCCAATGTATATAATGTACTGAGAAACATGAACTAAAACTCTTTACCTTAAATAGCGATCACAACTCAATTTAAAGTTAGTTTGGAAAACTTTTTAATCAATTTGGACACACTTCAGCTAAGAAAAAATAGAAATTCAAGAAAATTACAAGATAATGAAATCATTTTTGGATTTGAGTATTTTCTTAACCTTTCATTAAAGTTAAAGTGTGACTTTTCAACAACCAGACGATATACACCAATGGTTTGGATGCGGCAACATTTACTCAATATCCCTTCCACAATGCAATCACGCTTACAATTCAATTCATATTTAACATGTTCCTTAATTCATTATGTTTCCATTTTGACAAGTTCTTTGTTAGCACATCTGCTATGATTTCATTTAAAGGAACATATTTTAAATCAATCAGACCCTAATTTACCGCTTGCCAAACAAAATGATATCTTAGATCTATATGCTTAGTTCTACCATGATGTACAGGATTCTTCGCCAACTGTTGTGAACTCAAGTTGTCTCCGTACAACACCGTCTGGGTAGTTTCAGTGCAACAACCGACTTCGATAATGAGCCTGCGCATGAAAGTAGCTTCCGTGCACGCCGTCGACAAAGCCATATACTCAATTTCTGTACTGCTGAGTGCTACGCTACGTAATTTCTCCGATTTTCATGATATCGGTCAGCCAGCAAGGAAATATACGAAGCCAGTATAAGATTTACGATCAACCTGATCGCCAGCCCAGGCATCAGCATAGCCTTCGAACGCCCTTCCACACTTTCCGTAATGTATCTTCAGCTCCACTGTGGATGCTAAGTACCGCAGTTCATGCTTTACGCCTGCAAGATGTTCGCTATGCGGATCCATGTTCCGTTGTGCCAACTAGGATTAGTGACAAATTACCCTTATGCTTATAAAGGCATGCCTCATTGTCCCATTCAAGGATACCAATTCCACGCAACACGCAACAGAATATCCTTGCGGTTGCTTCATGTACACAGTATCTCTTAGATCACTGTTCAGTACGCAGTACAAACATCCATCTGATGTGTGTACACCTGCAGCTCTGCCGCTAATGCCAATATGAATCGCATGATCTCCAGCCTGCAAACCGGTGAAAACGTCACAGCGTAGTTAACACCGTACTGCTGTGCGCGACATCCACCAGTCGTGCCTTAAAACGCTCTATTTGGCCGTGAGCATCTCGCTTCAGACTGTAGACCTACTTGGGACCAATTGCACGATGACCTTTCGGTAAATCTGCCAGCTGCCAGATTTGATCAAAGCCTTGTTCAAGCATGAACATGAGACGCTGCAAAGCTCAGCTAATTTTTAATGACTTACAAGCGACTTCGTTAAGATAAATAAACATAACCTGAGGTCGCCTTACAAGCGGCTTTATATGTACTTAGGTTTAAGATTTTTGTATAAAATAAAGAAACGAAGCATACGAACAGCGCATAGCCTCCTCGTAGGTTGCTGGAATGGGTACCTCACTTGTAACCATAGCGCTGAATATATTATATTGCTTCCTAGGGCGTCCAAGTCTGGCCGTCTTAAACACTTTCGGTCCACCAGATCCAATCTTGGGATCTGCTCTTCCTCCAGCTTTTCGTCATCTTTAGCACTTATAAGGGATTGACCCGAGATATGATGTGAGTAGTAGAGGAATAGAAAGTGACGTCACTCCCTGTCATAGAATCTCCATTCCTTTTTTTGTTGCCTCATTCCTCTTTTTTTTGTCCCATTCCTTTTTGATTGCCCCATTAGTTTTTATTGCCCCTTTAGTATTTATTGCCCCAATTAGTTTATGTTTACATTTCAATATTTATGATTGATTTATGGGCGTCCCTTTTCAGCACCAGCAGCAGCGTCGGCAAAAATTCCAATGCTTCAAGCGCAACATTTTTTTTTTGCTCTTCTCCCATTTGACAAATCATAAAGGCAGCAGCGTCAGCAACAGCACCAGCAGCAGCTCCATAGGACCTTGGTTTAGTCTTCAAAAAATCTATGCGAATGTTTACACTTTAATCTTTCATCTATCGGCGAAAACTCCAATGCTTCAAGCGCAACCTTTTTTTTTGCTTTTCTCCCATTTGACAAATCATAAAAGCAGCAGCGTCAACATGTTGGGACCCGCAGCAGCGGCGTCAGCAACAGCACCAGCAGCAGCCCCATATGACCTTGGTTTAGTCTTTAAAAAATCTATGCGAATGTTTACACCGCAATCATTAATTCATTGAGTGGAAAACAATGCTGAACAATGTGAATGTTTACAATTCAATAAGACTTCGATGTTTGTCATTGGCTTGCGGATCACTCAATAGCACTTGTGTACGACTTTGTGAAGAAAATATGTGTTGGGTTGGTATAAGTGTGAATCATTTATGATCGAATTATGGGCGTCGCTTTTCATATTGCTATTTGTCATTGGCTTGCGTCAAGTAGAAGATCGGTGAGCAGTTGTGTGTGTGTGTGTGTGTGTTTTTACTTTTCCTTCTTACAGCGCACTCTGCTATAAAATACCCTGGTTTGATTTGACTACCTAATGACTTGTCAAATAGATTAATGTGTTTAAATAATGAAAATTGTTTTTTTTTTTGTTTTTTGTTTTTTATTGTATAATTTATTTATTATAAAAATGCTTACAACTATAGACATTTGTTTATTTCTTTTTCTCTTATTTTTTATTTTTTTTTTTACAATTTAATTTCTAATATTCATTTTCATTTAAAGTGTATTATTATTAATATCCCGACAGTTAAACCTCTTTCTAAGGTTTGTGTATTGAAATATTAGGCGATCCAGTTTTCTCTTATATGATACAAAGTAGTGACAAGCACAAGTATCAACTCCATCTATAGCGTCATTTGAGGACCATGAGCACACCGTCAAGTGATTTCCATATTTTGATTGAATTAGACGATAGTTTTCATACTCCATGAAAAATTATCGATATTCCTCCAACAATTTGGAATGCTCAGGAAATAGCACATCATCAAACTCCTTAAGAAAATCATCAATTTTCCTAACATTTGTTTTGAATCCAAATTTCGAAGTTCTGTTGTGTCTTCAAAAGCAGAAATGCAACTAAAGAATTATTTTACTTTATTCAATGTATTTATTCGTTCTAGATGACACTTAAATTTAAGTCTTTAGTAAAATCTAGTACAACTCATGCATTCCTTAAAGCACATACGCCTTTATTTAGATGAGAACCACAAAAGGTGAAGTCATTTAATTTCATTTCATCTAATCGTGGACATCCAAATTCTTCAATGTTTATTACACACGTCCTTAGAAACTTTTCGAGAAACTTTTTTTTCTATCTCCCTTCGTGATTACTTCCATTCCATTAATAAGCTCACGTAACACATTTCTGACTTGTAAAAAGTTATAATTTCCATCATTCCAATAGAGATTGTGTTGATTTTTAGTTAACCATATCATTCTTTGTTAATCTGAGAAAATCATATGGTGGTTTTATGAGGTAATGAACGTCTCTGTAATATCCATTATTAAAAACTAAAGCAATCTCTTATAAGATAAAATAGTTGCCATTTCCATTAAATCCTTGAATGTCGACAGCTACTTGATTCTCCATTAAAATGAATTAATCAATACGTTGAACTAATCCTGTTAATGGTGAATACTCAACTAACCGATCATGCATAAGTAGACAATATACTTTAGTGTTTTTAATACTAGAACTCTCCAAGGAAACTCTGATATCGATTGGTTCTGTTTTAACTGTCTCATTCTGATGTGTTAAATCTATAACAACAATAGGTGCTTTTTTTTTAAATTCCTTAGGCGTTAGCAATGGTTCAGACTGCTTCATATGGTAGCTTGCTTAAAAACTTGCATACATATCATACAAACTTGCAAATCGATCACGATTAAAATTTATACTCATATCATCATATGGTTACGCCTCAAATGCACTTTCAAGTTTCGTAATTGATTTTGAATCAATTTATTATCAAGTGAAAAGCCTATTATAGCAAACCGAGGACGTTCTCTATTTACCGCATGCTTAACATTCCAAACATAATGAGTACCTTCTGCTAATGTGAAAACGTCACAGCGTAGTTAACACCGTACTGCTGTGCGCGACATCCACCAGTCGTGCCTTAAAACGCTCTATTTGGCCGTGAGCATCTCGCTTCAGACTGTAGACCTACTTGGAACCAATTGCACGATGACCTTTCGGTAAATCTGCCAGCTGCCAGATTTGATCCGTGATCAAAGCCTTGTTCAAGCATGAACATGAGACGCTGCAAAGCTCAGCTAATTTTTAATGACTTACAAGCGACTTCGTTAAGATAAATAAACATAACCTGAGGTCGCCTTACAAGCGGCTTTATATGTACTTAGGTTTAAGATTTTTGTATAAAATAAAGAAACGAAGCATACGAACAGCGCATAGCCTCCTCGTAGGTTGCTGGATTGGGTACCTCACTTGTAACCATGAATATATTATATTGCTTCCTAGGGCGTCCAAGTCTGGCCGTCTTAAACAATTTCGGTCCACCAGATCCAATCTTGGGATCTGCTCTTCCTTCAGCTTTTCGTCATCTTTAGCACTTATAAGGGATTGACCCGAGATATGATGTGAGTAGTAGAGGAATAGAAAGTGACGTCACTCCCTGTCATAGAATCTCCATTCCTTTTTTTGTTGCCTCATTCCTCTTTTTTTTGTCCCATTTCTTTTTTTTTGCCCCATTAGTTTTTATTGCCCGCGTTTTTATTACAGCAGCGTCGGCAAAAATTCCAATGCTTCAAGCGCAACATGTTGGATTGAGATAACAATCCCAACTGCGGAATGCTACTGGTAGTGAGCCTCCGCTTTTTGTTATATTAAACATTACTAATTTCTTTTCATCACTGAGAGTAATATGTGCTACTTTCCAAGTAGTATTTGTTATACTCGTATGTAATTTATACTCGGCACTTTCAATTTTACTATGATATACATCGTCCATATTTTTAGTTATGAGTAGTATTAGCTCATATTTACAATTCAATAAGACTTTGTTATAGTCTTCACAAAATCCAAGCAGACATTTAAGTGGAATAGAGAAATTAAAATATCCATCAATTGCTAGTAGTTTATCGTTCCCATTAAACCAATCAGAATTCCCAAGCATACGACTTTCAGGATTATTCAATGAAATATAGTTTTTTAAGGTTGTTGAAATACCAACAAATCTGGTTCGATCAATTCCATTCAACTCATATCGAACCTCATCGAATAGGTATCTCATAAAATTGTTTTTTAGTTAATAAATTAGTCATTGTTCTCTAATTTTTAGACCCAATGACTTCAAAAATAATTTTTTTTCAGCTGTGAGTTTTTTGCTTGACGACCTTCTTTCTTCCGCAGTATAACTCAAAGTGCTTGATGATGGGGGATAACATATGTTTTTATTATAAATAATAATTTTCTAAACTAAATTTCCGTTCTGATCAACAATCCGTACTTTTAATGAATGTATCTCTCTCGTGTTCACGGGGAAATAAATAAGATTTCGGGGATTCTCACTCATTTTATAGCCTGGAGGAAGATTCAAAGCAAATTCATGCAATACATGACTTGATTCTGCATTAACAAATGATCCGCTGACAATGTTACATTCTATTCGAATTGTATTTACTTTTAAAATATCCACAGGCTGATCTGAGATGTGTATAGAATTCGGCTGTAGTACCTTTTTGTTAAATCCGAATAATTGACCAATAGTATTGGCTTTATTAAAATATATAGGTTATTCCTTAGTCGAAATCATTACTTGAAGCGTATTATTGTTACTTTCAATGAGTGGGAGATTTAATTTATTTGCTTCTTTTCCTCCATTTTCTCAATAATAATTTTTCTTATATCACTAAGCTCGTATGATCCAACAGGTATCTCAAAAACATGTTCTCTAATATGTATTAAATTATTATCATGATCCACATTTGGAATTGAGTTATACATGTGGAAATCAATGAGTGCACATTCATAATTTTCCTTCAATTCAATGGGTGGATGATAGTTTGCCATTAAAATTGAGCTGTTGCCCGTTAATGTGAGAGTTGTTGTCATTTCGATCGATTATCGCTTAGTGAAGTAATATTGAGGTTTTCTCATATTATATCATATTCTAATAAAGTCAGCGAATCCCCGACTATAGCGTCCATTTTCTAGAGGATCATCTTTACTTATAAGCACAAAACCAAAACTTAAGCCCATTTGGGCTTTCAATCAAACTGATCATTACATTTGTTTTGCCACAATTAGAATGTCCAACGATAAAGGCTCTGATTGAATTGGGTAATAATCTGCTATGTCTAACTTGGTTTTCTTCCCCATTTTTAAAATCGATATTCTTCACTTCTATATTCGTTTTATGTTTTATTAACCTCATATCAGATATT
>JAWNLJ010000420.1:0-64151 GCA_035042365.1 Drosophila dives | reverse complement strand
CCGCTGTTTGTCCGGGACTGCTTATTTACGATTACCTCGTATTATTCGCAGCTAACCTCCCCGAGGGGAGGCCTTTCGCTATCCGCAACCCGCGACCCGCCTGGTGGCTTCAGCTCAGCCTTATCCGAACCATCCCACATGTTCTTCTGACCAGGGATATAATATGATAATAATTAAATAATTTATTTCATAAAGGAAAACATGTTTTTGAGATACCTGTTGGATCGAGCTTAGCGATATAAGAAATATTATTATTGAGAAAATTGAGGAAAACGAAGCAAATAAATTAAACATCCCACTCATTGAAAGTAAAAACAACACGGACCAAGTAAATTCTTCGACTAAGAAACAACCTATATATTTTAACCTAGCCAATACTGTGGGTCAATTATTCGGATTTTAAAAAAGGTACTAAATTCGAATTCTATTCAAATCTCAGGCCAGCAGCCTATAGATATTTTAAGTAAATAAAATTCGAATAGAAAGTAAAATTGTGAGCGGATCATATGTTACTGCAAAAACATGTCATGTATTGCATGAGTCTGCTTTAATTGTTACTACCGGCTATAAAACGAGTGAGAAATCCCGAAATCTTATTTATTTCCCTGTGAACACGAAAGTGATACACTCATTAAAATTAGGAATTGTTGATCAGGTCGGAAATCTAGTTCATTTATGTAATGAGCGTGTTATACTTCGGTTACATTTAAGACAACAAAGCACTTTGAGTTATACTGCAGAAGAAAGAAGGTCGTCAAGCAAAAAACTCAAAGCCGAGTATAAATTATTTTTTAAGTCATTGGGTTTAAAAATTAGAGAATTAAATTATTAACTGTTCGAGAGAAGCCCTATTCGGATGATCAAAAGAGAATATCATAGCTACTTTCCTTATCTCCAATCATTAGAGAGTAATGATGAAGCTAGAATAAAAATCCTGAATCAGAACTTGTATGTACTACCAACTGAGAGTTTTATTAATATTGAGAGTTTTATTAATATTTCTTTTCCCAACAACACGTCTACTGGAGGGGAAAGTTACATTCGTAACAGGCGATCTTTTTCAATTTCTTCCTTGTTGTGACTAACTGTAAAGACATGCGCGATATCGCACTGCTTCTCTGCGCCTTCTTTCCTGTCGCCTTCTTCCTTCAACTTTATGCAAAGAATTTCCAACGCTGGCACTCTGTCGCGCGTCTCGATGGCGACAATGAAATTCTTTTAATTGTCTGGAAGGCTGGAAAGAAAAATAATGACCTTGAGCTCGTCAACTATTTTTATTCCAACTCCGGCAAGCTGACCCACGATTTCGTTAAATGTGATCAAATAACTAGCCATGTATTGCCCCTCCGCCATACGAGAATTGAGCAACTTTTTGTAAAGCGAAACTTTACGTACCAGCCCGCTTGGCTGATGGACTTCGCGCAACTTAATCCATGCCTCCTGCGACGTTGTGCAATTCTTGATGTATCCCAACTGCGATGTCTTAACACTTAGCGTGATCGTTGCCAATGCCTTACTATCCAATGCACTCCAGTTAATATTTTCGCCCACATCTGTCTGGCGTCTGTCAATCCCCCGACGCAACATCCCATAGATCCGCATGCACCAACACGCTTTGCAGCTGTATGCACCAAGAATCATAATTCTTTTCTTCAAGCTTCTCGATTTGGTACAGCCCACTCATGTTTCTATATTTGGGGGGCGTCACCAAAATTAGTTTTTGGAGTGTAATCTTAATAATCAACGTTTTTGGTAAGTGTAGCTCTTAAAGCGCGGGAGATATAGGCTTTTATTTTATTTTTTGGGCTTAGTGTGCGTAGTCGAAAATAGTCTCGATTCTCGAGAAGGGAGTACTAGCAATAATTTTGTTAGATCTAATCTGCTAACTGTGAAAAATATGCGTATTCAGAATTACTAGGGCCAAAGTTGTTGATGCCGGCTGGTGAAGGCTTGGTCTAAAACTGTGTATTCCCAATTTTTCCAATTATAAGTAGAGGTGTTATCATGGCAAAAAATTAATTTTATCGATTCAGAAATACGACTACCAGTTATACATCAACCAAACTCGACGGATGGAACTCAAAAGCATTGCAAGCAATTGAAATCCAAGCACATTTAAATTACGCTTATACTTATCGTGATGAAATGCGAAATTGCGTATTGTTTTATTGTTCATTAATAATTCGTTTAATCGGTGTTTTAACTATTTAATTAATAACTTAATTTGTGACCAAACCAGCGCTTATTGCTTACTCGATTATTCAAAATCGACGATCGGATTTAGAGTACAATGTTGTCTTTACATTACAACGAAAGCCTTACCAAAGTTATGCTAAAAAAAATTACGAAATTAACAGCTAATCATTTAATATTCATACATACTGCAATGTAATCCAACGATCGAATGAAAATGGATTTATCGACTATTCTTTCATAATCGTCAACCACATATATATCAAATATGTAATTGAACATACATATATCATAACCTTGTTAATTTCAATTTAATAGATTGAACTGAATTAATTTTTATTATTACTGCAATACTTACCTAATCTTGTAAACAGGACATTCGTAAATATTCTTCGTATCCTGTTTATCTTGTGTAACTGCTTTGATGTAAATAACGGGCATTGCAGGAAACAATTCCTTGTTTAGGGCATCCGTTATTGTGCCCATTTTTATGTCCCATCGAGCTCCCTCCATAAAAAGGCCATTCACATAGGCTCCCTCGCGGGGAGCAGATCTGTGTGTATGGTTATAATATAATTTACAGTTACAAATATTAAGTTTGACTTGCTTACGTGACCTCTTCCTTAAATTTTTTAGTTACATCACAATTAAGACACATTCGGTCGAGTGGCCATTCATTCTTACGCGCTGTCTGCTGCATAATGGCAGTAAGTAACGACTGTGGATTAAAGAAGCCACCCAACCAAATCGAGGAGGGCAATCTAAAATCTGAGACCCAACTTTCCAATTCTCGTAAGCGGTGCATTAGATCACCAAACCATGACAGCAAACCTAGCAAGCTTGGATAAGCAAGCTTGGTCCACTGTTCGGGCACTTGATCCATATAGAGACATAACATAAGATCCTCCATATTAGAGGATATAGTGAGCTCACCGTTAAGACCTAAGTCCAGTTCATTAAGCGAACGTCTAAGCTCGTACATAAGCATGTTCATCCGCTCACATTCTTGAAAAGCAACTATAATGTATGGATTACGATCCTCTACACGAGCCATAAGTTCTAAAATGTTGAATGGCGTAGGAACTTTGTCCAGTAAATCCTCAATAACACCCCTTATAATATCTTCTTGCGAGACGGATTCTCCCCCACCTGAGCCGCTGGACATTCGCGGCTGTAGTTCGAAGATAATTCTAAAAAGACGTTCTGAAACAGTTGTGAGAAAACCAATCTCGGCATTTAAATTTAACCCGTAAAGTGATGGGCTCTCTAATGGTAAATTTGAATCGATATATTGATGATAACCTGCATATCTGAGAATTCCTGGTGCTGGAAAACCTGGGCAAAACTCTAAGTCACCATCGACGAGCTCCGCCTGCATGAATTCTTCTAGATAGGTTCGGCATAATCGACGATCCCAGTCGTCTGTAATATGACCTCCGTACATAATTTCTCCAAACAAATAACGTAAGTCTTCCCAAGGGACTCGAGAGTTGGCTTCCAAATAGTTAAACAAAACATAAACTGAAATTGTGAGATCACCAACATTAAAGGGATAGGATCGATTCCAACCTTGTGGTCCAAATTTGCGACGCTCCGCCACAACGGCATGAAAATAACACAATGAAAAAAGTATTGCTTTGAATTCTGTTTCCTTCGAGCACATCTCAAGTGTTTCATCACTGAAATTATCTAGAGCCTTATGTATATTAGCCTTCATTCCTGTTGGCGGTTCGTTGGTAATTTTAATTGCTGATTCCAATATTCCCTGTGGCAAAATGTGCATAAGTGGATCACCTGCAGGTTCAGCACTCAAAAAAAGTCTATACTTTGAGTTCACATTAATTAACGAAGTTTCAATTTTTTTTTCTAGGCTGGGCAACCAACGTGCAACTAAGTGAATATTTTGCAGTATAACCCAATGTCCTTGTTGTGAAGCGATTTCAATTGCTTTTTCTGCAATAATTTCCTGACCTTGACCCAATGACACACTATGAAAATTGTCATGATCAGTGCTATATCCCAATATTTTTCCAATTTTTTCTACATCCTTAAGTGGATCAACACCAGGTGATAGGACAAAGAATATGTGTGTTTCGGGGCTCGACTCCTTAAACGTTTTAGAAAATTCCATTGACCGTGCATCAATATATTTGGAACCTAATTTTTCAGCAATAAAATCTTTCATCGCATATGACATTCTATCAGGACGTACGCACCGCATAATGCAAAGCCTTTGAATTGGCGACTTCGTTTTCCATTCACCAGGTAATTTTTCATTTTCAGGACACTCTGACCCAACAAATTTCATCCAAGGCTTATGTGATCCTTCAATGTCTTTTTCAAGGCCTCTAAACTCAGGCAAATTATTTAATGCACGAATTCCACCCCATCCAACATTAGAAAGCCAAGAAACATTTGAGGATTGATTGGGCATATATGGGAATCTGAGCAAAAAATCTAGTTCAGTGGGCTCAATTTCGCCAATGTTCACTAATATCTGCAGGCACATTTGGGAAGCAAAAATTAGTTTATCCTGCTCAAAGAGGCCACGAGATGTGTAAATATAGCTGATATAGGTAATTGATTCTATGAGATTCTCAACCCGATCCTTAAGTTTTTCTGCTGGCGTTGAGTTAATCATGGCATTATTAAATACCACTGTAAAAGCTTTTAAGGAGAACTGATAAATTGGATTTACCTTAAACAAGTCGTTAAGTATAAAATATATGATGGAAGCACGCTCGGCTGCGGATCGGTAAGCTTCACGCGCAGAGTTGATTTCAACCCCTGTAATCTTCGCCTCAGCCACCTTGAGTTCGATTTCGTCTGCTGTTTTTTTTGTTTTTTCAAGATTCATTACCAAAGTTATATCCTCAAGAACATTGTCTCCAGCAGAAGACAATCGAGCTAATAGATCATCTTCCAAAAGTTTTAATGTTATCTTAAATTGATTCTGTTGCTGATTTAGACGATTCCGCATTGATTCTAAATCAGGCCGTTCGACCTTGACTACCTCAGCCAACAACTGATCCTCTAAGCCATCACGAGTTACTGTAAAATTGATTAGTGTAGTTTGGGCTTGCATTTCAGGTTTATAGTGAGGATTGGCTAGCTTGGTATGCAAAATCAAACGAAAGTTTGGATTGAAGTCAATCTCACGGTCACCAATCTTCAAAATTGAGCCCTTTTTGATCAGCATACGTCCAAGTAGTGGATTCAACACTGCATCGACATTTTCACCAATATTTTCTATAAGAAGCGTACTCCCGTTGGAAACTGCTCGTTCCACAAAGTCAAGATAGCCTCGTTGTGTAAGGCGTAACACAACAAGGTCAGCACCATATTTTGCTTTTACCCATTTTATACCCTGCCTTTAGTACTAATAAATTTTAAAGTTGTCATAAAAATATTTTATACTTACAGTTGAGGATCAATCATAAGGGGATATCGCTGTGATTGTACCAAAATTGCAGCATTCTCTGCTGACATACGATCACTAGGCAAACCTTGATTGTTCCATTCAGCAATTTGTGCGTCGTCACAGATCATTGCAAATGGGTCTGTACCCTCCGTTGCAGGTATTGGCGGCTGCAAATTAGAAAAAAGCAACATACGTAATTATTAAAAAATTTGTTTAAGAAATTTGTTCTGTGATACCGAAGTTACAAAATTATATATTGGTTTTGACCAATGACTCTCGTGTTGTCTGTTCGATTGCCCGTCCGAACGACAAACTTACAGCACCTAAAAATTTTAAGTGCCTGTTTCCTCCTCAGTTTTTAAGTTAAACCAATCGATTTTGATAGGTATGTTACAAAGATAGAATCAGAATCAAAATTAAAACGTTGAGAATACACCATACGTCCTCACACTCACCTCTTCTAAAGACACAACAAATTTCTTAAACTCTTTGCTTTAAAAACTTTTTTACAACGGGTTACTTAAGCACTGCTTAGTGAAAAAACTGTATGTATTAAGTTTTGAGCAACGTTTGTAAATTATATGTTTTTTATATTTGTAAATTGAGCCTTCACTAATTTAGTTGCTTTTTTTAATTTCACAGTCTTAGTTGTACATTTTCATGCAATGATCTATTTAGATCAGTTAAAAAGTGGTTTCTCTGTGATTTTATTATTTTTCAAGAATGTAACGGATATTAGTAAGTATTAAGAGGATTTCACTTTTTCGCCTTTTTAACAGCTTCTGCAAAAATTATTGGCAGCTTTCAGTATTTTGGTCTCAGAGCCGACAAGCTATTGGCGACTACTATAGGCTCATAATAATCTGAAATGATTATACCTTACGAAGTCCTTACATGTTTTTATTATTAGCTTTAAATATCGCTCAAATCTACACCCATAATCGTTAAAAATTAATATTTCTAATATTTATAAATATCTCTTAAAATGTACAAAATAATGTTAATTAAATTGGAACCACTGCCAAAGATAGTCGTTAGAATTAAAAACTCCAAGAAATATGATCGTATCATCCCAATCCAAAGAAGATATATCTGTAAATAACTAAGATACTTCTGCATGACCATGGTTACTACTCTCTTTGCTGAGCTTGGATGTTCGATTTTTGTGAACCTCCTTTAATACTTTTCGCCCATAACAACACAAGGTCAAACACATTTAGTAGTTCGCCAATTATCGCTGGTACCTGCTTAGTTCCAAGTCTCATGATCGAAATCGCTCCCGTTCATGCTTCGGCTACTTAGACAAAAACATTTCGACACTTGACCACAGCAAACACTTCGTCACTGCGGGCGCTGAATGTATCAACCTTTTTTTTACAAAGTGGTGATCGTTTTTGTGTCCGCATGGTATAGACGCGCACTGCACGATGGAGTCGCCAATTGATCGTGAGTCAGCTTCACGCATTTAGCACCTGCCTCCCAGTGCGCGATCGTTAAATCAAGGTCGACCACATTCTAAAGGTTTCTATATTTTCTATTTTCTGTGTGTCACGATACGAATTTTGAGCTATTAAATGAATCACGAAAAACTCTTGCTTCACCTCTGATGTTAATTTACCATATACCATTGCGGCCGAAAAATTTCCAAAAGCGTATATCTACCGCAAAATTTGTAGCTAAATTAATTGATTTTGAGCTTTCACATACCATGTGTTCTATGGACCCTGTCGGTCTTACTGTGTTCTTACTTATGGGATCAGAGTATTTAGCACCTGGTTAAAAATATGGATATGACATAGTATTTCGAATGATAAACTTTGCTTATTTTCCAATATACAAAATTTTCTTTGATCCATCAGCTTATTGATAGCTATAAGATATTTGATATAGTTCAATAAGAACATATATCTCACACAAAGGTATATTTATTGTCACAACCTTCAAAAATCCAAGTAAACCATTTTGGACTGTTGAAATTTTTTTAATTTACAATAAATGGTTCCTCGTTTATGTATTCTTATTCAAGTATTCCATGCTTTGGCGAAATTTTGTTCCATTAGGTTGTGATCCCAGAGAACGTTGGCAGTTAAATTTGTTTTTTTGACTCGAAATCGATGATAAAAGAAAATATAGGTGAAATAGGAAAATTAGTTCGTTTTACTAAATTGAGAAGCTTGAAGACTAAAACTATGATTATTGGTGATGCAGATGCGAAGCGTGTTCATGCATGCGGATCTAGGGTAAGTGGTGTGTGCTGAATCGTAAGGCATTGGCAACGGTTAAACTAAGTGTTAAGACATTGAAGTAGAGATACCTCAGAAATTTACGCAAGACGGAATTCAAGAGCATGGAATGCAAGAGCATGCAAATTTATATCCCAATTTCAAGTCTCTAGCTCTTATAGTCTCGGCGATCCGCGTATTCATACAAAGAGATGGACGGGTGGCCAGACAGACATGACTATATCGACTAGGATGTTAATTCTGATCAAGAATATATACTTTTTGACCCATTTTGCTACTGGTACATGAAGCGGTAGCATACTAAAACCATTTTCATCATACCCAAAGAATTTGACTCGAAATATTATTATTATTTTTACTTTATTAATCTCGTTCTTTTGGTTCTTTTTTGTGCTTTCGTAACCTTGATCAGGATCAACATACAACGTCCGTCTGTATAAACTAGACTAACTTATAATTTGGAATATTGGTTTTTCTATACCCGGTACTGATCAAGTTTGCTTTATTTCAATGATAACTGCCTCCGTTCCTTGAATGTCGATACGATTCGATACCACTATTTTTATTTTCAGAAAAAAAAATCCTAGCTAATGTCAAAAATATATTCTTATATCGATCTCTTTTTTCTCAGCACTTGTCATAATTTTCTGTAAAAATAAATCTGCGATCGTTGGGATCAGTGAGTGCTTTTAAATAAAAACATGCCTGGAATTGTGGAAAGGATGTATTTCGCGCCAAAATGTTGGAGGGGGATTGCTACTTCTTACCGATAATAATTTTCTATCCCGATAAAGCGCTTACTACCAACTCATACAATCGGAATGCCTGTGCTACATGTTTTTTTTATCGAAAAATAAAAAAAAAAAATGTTTAAGGTCACATTAAATCAAAATTCGTCTAGTAGGAAGATAAAATAAATATTAGTTCCATGATGTTGATTTAATTAATTAAGAAACATATGCCACAAAATAAATGGCAGTTAAAGTTAGAATGGCACATACATATTCGATATTATTTTCTTTTATATATTAATTTTTTTTTTTTTTTTGGAGTTTTAAAATTTTTTTTTAATGTTGTACTAAGCTATTCTATTAATTTTAATGTATTATAATTTTTTAGCTGTGCAATATTTTCTATAGGTGGGGTTATATTTATGGGTTTTTATCAACAAGTTTTCATATTGAATACCGTAGTTCATACTATGAAGGTAAATGTATTAAAATATATTGGCAAATACCATAATTTATTATGATTGTTTCAATATGTATATTTAATCTGTTTTTGATTTTTGTTGTTAATTTTGTTAATTTATTTTTTTTTTTTACTGTTTTTCACTACGTTATTAATGATGGTATTTGTATATATTTTTGAAAATTTGTCTCAGAGACAATTGATTAAAGCTTCTGTTAATAGAACTCGTCCATGTCTTAAATTAATAAAAAACCATTTTCTAACTTACTTTAACATCACCAATATTAGGGTGTTTGTTTTTTTTTTTAACAAAACACTCTACAATTTTTTTATATAGACTGCAGGCCGAGACTGTACAAACAGTAAATATGCACGGCGAACGCAAAGAATAAGAAAAAAATCATTGCATACTCTCACATCTACTCCTATATGCTAATCTTTTTTTAAATCGCATCAAAAGCCTGCCACACCTTAAGAATTTTGAAGCTATATTTTGCATTAAAGTTCTTCGCAAAGTTTCGCAGAAACACTTCCATTGGGATAATACGCTTTCAAATGTTCTTTTTTATATATTAATGCAACAAAGCGAAGTTATCCGAGCGATGTACGGTAGTATCGGTTCTATAAGCATGCATAATTTTTTAAAAGCTTATAGTCTTGGCCATCTGTTATTATGTCTAAACCAAACAATTTCTTTACGAGCAATAATATGCAGAAACTAGAAAAGCCTAAGATCCATAAGCCTAAAATCAGAAAACGATGAAAAAGATGGAGGATTATAAATTTAGAAACACTTTGCTGAAGCAAAGTCAAAGACAGTTTCACGGACATCGCCCTGGTGGTGTATCATCAAACTTCCTCTGGAGTCCACCATGGTTATGTCGATGACATTGTAATCACAGCAAGAGGCATATATGAGATATATATATACATACATATATATATATAGTCCATTTAGGGTCGTAGATAACGAGTGACTAGTGTACGGAGGTGAAACTCAACGAAAAATCAACCAAAACAATCATAGTTTCTTTTGTATATATAAAATGAGGCAAATATTTTCACATTTCGTACCCTAGCCGAGAGCAATAAGATGACTTTCCCTAACGGTAGTAGGAGCCAAGGAAAAAATCCATGACTTTAAGGATGTCAGAAAGATGAGCAAAAGACGACTCTTTTTTTCAGATAAACTTATCATAATTTTAAACGTAGTGATAAAATGATAGCTCAATACATTTTCAAACAATTTGCAAAGGGAATGGAATTGGTGAAGCCCATCCTCTGAAACCGCGCATTATAAACTGGTACAGCGATGGATCACTCACCAATTATGAAACAGGCCTGGGAGTGGTGGGCCCTCCGATATCATACCATGAATCTCTGGGGATGTACACCAGCATGTTTCAAACTGAGGTGTGTGCCATAGGGAGGTGTGCGGAATGTAATCTGAAACGCAACTATCGGAATGTAGATATATCTATCCTATCCGATAGCATAGCAGCAATAAATGCTATAAATGGGACGAAGGTTACTTCAAAATTAGTCCAAGAGGTACGATCCAAGCTTGACCAACTCGGGGCTCACAACAGACTCACTATAAGGTGGGTCCCTGGGCTGGGAACGAAGCAGAGGATGAGCAGGCGAAAATGGGTGCAGAGAGGCCCCTTATAGGGCCTGAACCGTTTTGTGGCATAGGTAAACACACATACCGCATACACATACTTGTCGTTCTACTGACAGGACATTGTAGACTAAAAAGCCACCTGTCCAAAATGGGTATCTATAGTAACAATCAGTGCAGGTTTTGGGAAGTCGAGGAGGAGTCTTTAACTCACATCTTAACAAAATGGATCGCCCTAGCCAGGAAAAAAAGCTTCCCATAGAAGCCATCGACCCATCGACCCTGACATTCGTTCAAGAACTGGGGTTGATGGAGGAGCTATAAGCTCAGTTTGCTAATAATTTTTCCTTTTTTTTAATTTACCTGCATATTTTTAAAGGTAGGCATCCACATCTTCTGTTGCAGTTCAGTGCGATAGGCACGCGTAAAACATCCCACATAGGATATAAAACATGATATAATTAGTATGTCTCCAGGTAACTGTCTAATTCCCAACATAATACTGTTAATGCAAAAAGGATTTTAGAATTCGATTATTAAGATATATAAACCTAAACATTACCTTTGCACTGACGATGTCCATCGAACCTTCTCCGTTGCTAGACCTCCAATTAATCGATTGGCAATATCGATTGTAAAAGCTGTTTTTTCGGCTTCATTCTGACATTTTTGTTTCTTTGCCATTGCGTCATCGAACTTCATTTGTAGAATATTTAGTTCTTGCTCAAGCTCATTGAGTCGTTGATTTAAAGCTGTTAACTTTTCTCTTGCATCAGTTAATTCTTTTTCGGCTTCGACTAGAGCTCGTTCCTTTGGTTCAACCACTTGATAAACATCAATAAAACGGTTTATATTGATAACCCATGAACACAGTCCTGCAGCTGCTGATGATTTTGATATTATTTTCTCCGGACTAAATTCTTCATCTTGAATGTAGGGTTGTAATGCTTTTATAACCTCAGGATGAATATGCTTTTTATCGTAGTTAATTAAGTTGTCGAGGAATTTATCTACGTTACCCATCATCACTCGAGATGATTTCCAACTGCGATCTTTGGGTATTTTACCATTAACTGAGAACAATACTAACACAGCAGCACAGACACTAACAACAGCATCTGGTGGTGATCCAAATGATTTAAGTTCAGTCAAGTTATTTTTATTTAATGTATTGAGCGCTTCCTGTGCTGCTAGAAGGGCTGGTTGGGCTTTTCGGAAGTCTTCCTCACATAGTTTTGCTTTTGCCCCCACATCTTCTTCAATTTGACGAACATTCTTTTCTTCCCTAGTAACGTAGGCTCGTTCTACTGAAACCTTTTCATTCTCGGTTCCCACAACGACAATTAGATTGTCAGCCTCCTGATTTTTAACTTTAAGCTCAACTTCCTGCACTTTAAGTACATCCTGTAGTCCATCTACTTCTTTTGTGCAACTAGCCAGTTTAATCAAACCATTTTCTAATCGAGATCGACGGTCTAAATGGGCATTAACTTTTTCATACAAGAGCTTAGAATAAAGTGATATAAGCTCCAAAAAAGATTTTGGAGTGGTGTAGTTATAGCGTTTTGCATTGGCTAGAAAGAGTTCAGAGATATCGCTTACAGTTTTATGGACATATGCCATGAATTTTGAAACAGGGGGCGCTAATTCAATTGGAAGTACTGTTATCTCAGAAACGAAACGCATCGAAACAGACTCAAGTGCCTGTTGAGGCCACTCGTGAAACCAATCTATGGTAGTACAATTAACAATAGCAGGGAACTTTCTGGAACGTACTCGAAGGGTGGCGCCAACAGGTGAGAAGCAGAGAACTACCTTAAAGAGACTGCGTACTTTCTCAATAAAATATTTCCAACAGTTTTCACGACTGTCAATAATACCAAGCTGGTTGACTTCGTTACGCACAGCCCCAATCACGTTTTCCATTTCGTCGTCAGGAAAAAGTTCATGGATATCACCCGATGCTAGCAGATCATTAACAAGAACCAGAAAATTTTCTCGTGCCACCTCTGAATCAGTCATAAGAAAACAGCATGCTGTGTTTTTCACACCAGCTTTTGAGTACAAAGAGGCAATATTAGATTTAAGGTCATTTACGCTATAATCTTTGGTTAGCTGAATTTGAAATACATCAAGGGAAGAAATAAAAGCTGCTAGGCGCGTAAGCGATTGCTTTCCCGAACCCCCAACTCCAATTAGTAAAGCGTATCCTCTGGATGATTCTAAAATTCGACTGATCCGGCACACGTGAGACATGGCATCGTCGAAGAGCACCAAGTTCATGGCACCTACATAGTCATTGTATCGCATTTGTGCTTCTTCCAATAATACTTTTAGTCGGTCCCAAGTAGGAATAGGCATATATTTAATATCTGAAAGTCCTTTCGCAAAGTGACAATATATGTGGGGCTTGGCAAAAATAATATCCTCATTGACGCTTTCAATGCCCTTGCGAAGGACTTCAACTAACATCTTTTTAAAGTTTCCAATATCAGTCTGGTCCACAAGCTTATCGCCATATACACGGAAACATTCATGCACCCACATGCGTATCATTTGATTAAAATTGGCACATGTCTCATTGTTGGAATATAAAACGCCCTAAATTTAAAATAATTTAGATATTTTTAAATTTATATTACATTGCCTAGCTCTTTTTTTTCTCATTTGCTTTTTTAACAAATTTAATTAGAAATGGCAAGATAAAAAATGTTAATAAAAATATTATAACAAATGGCATTTTAGACTTACCGTGAAAATGTTCGATAGGTCGCGTAAATTAAAATTATAATGGAATTTCAATGCTGTCGGAAGAAATGAACCGACCACCTTAAGGTGTAGAGCAATTGCTGTGTTTACAAGAGCTGTACATTCTTTAATGATTGTCTTATCAAATTTTTGTTGTGGATTTTCCAAGTGCTGAGAAAGTATGGAGTTAAGAATATGGAATAATGCTTCTTGACTTGGTTGGCTGCGTAATTAATATAATGAGTATTATAAAATTTTGTAGATGCAGTTAAAATTCAGCTTACCTTACAGCAAAGGAGCAAAAGTGTCTTTGCAATCTAGGATTTATAGTGAAAGATCCTGCAGATGGATTCATGCACGCCACAAAATTGCATTTATGAATATCTTTTAAAGTCATTTTTATTCGATCATACCAGTGGTGATAATCCATGAATTGCCTTATAAGAGTATGTGGCTGCACTGTAAAGTATTTGTCAACTTCTGGCATATTTATATCATCTACAAAATAAATCATTTTCTTGTTTCCTATGGGACCATAATTGCGACCAGCTTTTTTTTCGAGAGGCTTTTCTAATATACGCTGTAACATTTCGGATGTAGTATAGAAGTTGAACGGCACATTGGTTATTGCAAATTTTTCAGTTGGTAATGTGCTTAATTTAGCATTCATTAATATAGTTTTACCCGATCCAGAAGGCCCAATCAGCATTAAAGGATGATCTTCTTCAATCAAAGTATCCATGAAAAATCGTAATCGGGTTGTCTCCACCGAATTTACCAAATTTGATTGAAGTGGAATATCAGTATCCAACTCAAAGCTCGGAACAAGGTTTGTCCACGGAATAAATTTTTTGGATTCATTGTGAATATAGAAAGAAAATATATTTTCTGATGATGGAAACTTAACAGCTCTAAACTCATTTTGAAACCATTTGCTGAATTCATTTCGCCAATCAATGATTTGATCTTGATAAAGCGATGATCCAAATCCCCAAATAATACTAAAAACAAAATAAGTTTCATACCAGTCTTTAGGACAGTCATGCGGTACATTCTGTGGAGTCAAAATACTGTCTAACAGGAAGCACGTCATTTGTAACCTTGCAATATCGGAAATAGGAGTGATACATTTAAAACGTCCGTGGAACATCTCAAGTAAAGGCGGGACGTACTTTTCAAATAATACATTAAGCGTAGATACTTCGCTTGAATTTGCTCGTGTACCTAACCAAGATTGTATAAACGGGGTCCATCCTAAGTCCTGAGGATTTATATAAAGAATTCCAGCCCGTGACACTGTTGCTGGAGTTGCTGTTCGAAGCGAAGCAATTTCAAACAGTAAACGCATTTCTTTGCTTAACGCAATACGTTCATTGCTAGCCAAAGTTAGGACTTTGTTATCATCCATAACGGTGTTTAAGCTTTCAATCCACATAGGATCAATATCTCCATCAAGAACAATCCACTTTGGACCTGATCCACCTAAATTAGCTTGATCACGCATTATTATGGAGAACAGACCGTCTTTCCATTCCCGGGTTGCTGTATTAACAATTCCAAACAACTCATCATTCGTCACCGCCTTTGGATTCAGATCGTTGTAATGTGGCTTGCGCTTTTGGTTAAAATAAGTCTTGTTAAGTGTTTTCCACACCTCTGACTTTCCAGTTCCTGCAAATCCTATTATAAACACTGAGTGACGCACTGCAAACAGCTCTTCCAATTGAACGATTTTTAAAATGAAGCCATCCTCTGGTTGCAGTTTTAAATCAATTGCCGAACGTTTAATAATTGACTCAAACTCAAAATTACGCTTTCTTGGAACATCTACGGCAGGAAACAAGTCACCAATAAGACCCATGAACACAGTAAGGTCATCGGTAACAATCTTAGGAATGTTAAAATCACGTAGTGCCCTCATAAGAACTTGGTCTTCAGGTCTAACTCGATCGTCTCGCTGAAATTAAGTCAATATTATTTAAAATTAATATTAATTAACATGGTTGGTACATCGAAGATACCTTCATAAAGTAAACTTGGCGACATTAGCCAAGTATCGGCTAGCTAGTTTCCTGACAACGCATTTTCAAATAAAAATTGATTAACTGCTTTTAAAATACATGTATAAAGTTACTTGTGCTGATATCGAAGATATAAGATTATATTGGATTTTTTGGTTGTCATAAGAAGGATAAAAAATTATTTGTAATATTTTATATATTTGATTGTCATTTAATTTAGTTATTTGTCATTTAATTTATTACCCAAAGTACCAAAAAGTAACCATCTTTAAAGATTTTCCTTGAAATCCTTTTGTAAGTAAAACTAGCGAACAACCTGAATAACACTGAATTATATGACTTGAACTTGGAGGCTTCTATGAATAGATATATACGTAAATAGCTTATTGTAAGTAGTATATATAATTAAATATCTGATTACGTTATTTGATTTAAAAAATAAAATTCTTTATATATCAAAACACGTCTGTTCAGTTTGGTGTACAAAATATCTCTGACTTATGCTACTAGTTTACTCGATAATGAAAGCTCGCATTTGCGTCTTATTTTATTATTGAATTTCATCATTGGCTTATCAAAGCATTTTGCTTCACTGTACGTTTGCTTATGCTAGAATATGCAGTTGGGTTTGATAAATGATCGCTCGCAATTGCGTCTTATTTTATTATTTGAATTTCATCATTGGCTTACGATACCGAACGTTTGCTTATACTAGAATATGCAGTAATTGCGTCTTATTTTATTATTTGAAATTCATCATTGGCTTATGATTTGCATAAGGCGTTGTCGCAGTGAGTGTGGACATGAGAGATATGCATGATCTGGATATGTCACTATTTATATATGCTTAGCGATCATTAGCAGCGCTCTGATTCTACAGATCACTTTGTACAACGCTCTCCATCTCTCTCTTTCGACGTTCGCTGATCTGCCGTCTGCTGCAGATAATAGTTATTACACATAACTCGAACTACATACTGGTCATTTAACTTGATCTGAAAAGTTGTTGAGAAAATTAAGCAAAGGCGTTGGTAATGACTTGAATGTAAATAAAAATTTTTTGTGCGTTTCCATCTAGTCTGAAAACTGGAAAAAAAATGATAACTTTTTGAACATAATTTTATGTTATTTTTGATGAAAAAGCTTAAAAAGCCAAGAATCAAGAATCTAACCGATATAATGTGTCTGCTGGATCATGAGCTAATATATGTGGTTTTGAGCAAACGTCATGCACATGCTGTTCATAAATTTCGCAAATTGTGAGAGTCGGCTCTGAACACCACATGGAAAATTATGGCTATGCGTTGAGTCCGGCCAGTTTTCTGATTGGCAGGCGTTCAGCAACAATTCTGGAACAGAACCTAGCAAGGATGCGAGTCTAATATTTGGATTTGGATTGCTTAGGAGTTTTACACTCCTGCAAACTCATGCTAGAGGGAGGTCTGCGACTTGATCTCTTCAAGTCGATCGGTTCTGGGCAGCAGCAAATAATTAATTGCCACTCTGCGATAATATAATAAAAATACTAATCATAAGTGTACAAACAGAAGAAAGATACCATTTTTATTGTTTTAAATTAATTTGGCTGTGTGGTATTTATAAAGCTGCAAGTGCCAGACTGACACAGAGTCCCATTTCATCTGTTGTTTGTTTTATGAGAAATGAGTACAAGAGGGTGAAAGCGGGTGGTTTTACAAAAGGGGTTACCCCATTTTCTTCTACTATTTAAAATATTCAGCATGCAGTTTATTTCCCATGCACCACCTTGTTTTTCGATTCGACTCTCATAGCTCTTTATAGCAGTTCTCCAAAGTTTCTTATTGCGGTTGCACCTAGAAAGCATCTTGCCCCTTGATATTAATGATTATGTTGGAGTGAAAGCTTTTTCCCGCGTCAGGGAATGCCTGGATTGAAAAATATATCTGGAGTGCGCTGTGTACTCGTTCAAAAGTTATTCAAGACTGTCAGGACATGTTTTACACCTGCAAGATGTTCGCTTTGCGGATCCATGTTCCGTTGTGTCAACTTTGCAACCAAGTCTTGTTGGGAGAGCCAGCCACATTAGCTCACCCACTTGTGCTTGGTATGATGTCATATCCACCTTTTGAAATTGGCTGCCGTGGCAAGAAGTCTGGTACCCAGCATCCAATGGCGGACCAGCTGGTCTGCAACTTTCCATACCGTACTTGCGCAAAAGATCCTTGATGGATTGCGTATTGCCCAGAGTGATCTTCCCAAGTTCACCTTTACTTAATGCTGACTAAGTCCGATTTCGATTGCCAAGCAATAAGGAGCTCATCAACGTAAACTAGTATTAGTGACAAATTACCTTCTTTTCGCTTATAAAGTCATAGCTTATTGTCGCATGCAATAAAACTAATTCCACGCAACAAGCTGTCGAGCTTCAACTATATGTCCAAAATTTCTAAAGCTGACAGACTGTTGCGTATTTCGATAACGACAACGAAAGTCTCATAAATGTCTGGAAGACTGGAAAGCATAATAATGAATTTGAGTTCGTCAACTATTTCTATTTCAACTCCGGCAAGCTGATTTTAACGATTTCGTTAAATGTGATCAAATACCTAGCCATGCTTTGCCCCTCCGCCATGCGAGAATTGAGCAACTTTTTGTAAAGCGAGACTTTACAAACCGGCCCGCTTGGCTGAAGGTCTTCGCGCAACTTAGTCCATGCTTCCTGCGACGTTGTCCAATTTTTGTTGTATCCCAACTACGATGCCTTAACACTTAGCGTGATCGTTGCCAATGCCTTACGATCCAACGCACTCCAGTTAATATTTTCGCCCACTTCAGACTCCTGTAATCCCACGACGCAACTTCCCATAGATCGCATCTGTATGTTCAATAATTCTTTTCTTCAAACTTCTCAATTTTGTACAACCCGCTCATGTGTCTATTATTGCGACGCAATTTACATTTACTTTTATTACATTCGAGTTCGTAACTCTGAATATCGAATCAATAAACTGTAAACAATCTTATCAGGCCACGTGCCCTGGGCCAATAACCTGTTGGAACGAAAGCCTTTCCCCAACGTCTGGGAATGACTGGCTAAGAAAAATATAATTGAGTCTCCCCAGCGTTGTGTACTCAATCAAAGTTTATTCAAGACGGACTTATAGTAAACATAATAAGTTGGCAGACAGCACGCTCTGCGAGGAACCACAGGCAGGAGACAGCATAATATCCTCGCAGGAGCTGGCAGAGGTACTGCAAAAAGACGCGGCCGAGGCCGACGTTACCTTAACGAGTGACGGTGATGGTGCATCATGGTGAGAAGGGGTATTAATTACACTATCCTTTCAGAGATCCTCACCAGAGACTGTGTCCCGTTGGTACTACAAACAAGTGTTAGTGCGGTTTCATGGTGGCAGTGTCTGCATACTTCGCAGGAGACGTAGCCTGCCCGCCACCCGAGGTGGAGAGACTAGTAGCCTACTGTGCAAGGGAGAAGATGCCGGTGTTAATCGGTTGCGATGCCAACGCGCACCACACGATATGGGGCAGCAGCGACATCAATCTACGAGGTGAGAACCTCACAGAATTTATATTCAGATATAATCTAGAACTCGGCAATGTCGGATCCACACCGACATTTACAAATAGAATAAGGGAAGAAGTCTTAGACATCACTCTTATTAGTCGGTCCCTAAAAACTTACCTAAGAGACTGGCACGTCTCATCAGACGAATCTATGTCGGACCATAAAACTATCCTATTTAGATTACAACTAAATACGAATAATAGTGTGCCAAGTCGTAACCCCAGGAAAACGAACTGGGAACGATTCAAGAGATCCCTAGCATATGGTATTCCAAAAAATTTACTGGACCTAGAGAGAGCTGTAAGGAATCTAAACAGAAGAAATTGATGCTTTTGAAGATAACTGCCCGGTGGGGAGGAAGAAAATGGAGAAGGATGCCCCCTGGTGGAACGTCAGTCTTGAGAGACTGCGTCGAACTACACGCCATCTCTTTAACACAGCTAAGAGAGACGGGGACTGGGCACGATACCGTGAAAGTCTGACCACCTACAACAAGGAGATCAGGAAGGCCAAACGGACAAACCACAGGAACTTCTGTGAAAGCATTATAAGCACCAGCAAAGGTGCTAGGCATATTGCCAATTTTTCTTCAAACGGGTCAGGACTTGCTCCTCTCACTTATTAGGAAAACGCTATTAAGCAGCCTTGCGCTCCAATCGCTGCAATCGCTTGGAGTAGAGCTAGGGTGCCCCAAGGCAGGGAAGAAAGATATCACCAACCCAAAGTCCTTCAGACCCATCAGCTTAACATCGTTTTTACTGAAAACATTGGAAAAGCTGGTGGACTATAACATCAGAAGTACTCTGCTGAAGGAAAGTCCTTTCTAGACATAGAAGGCGCATTTGATAATACTTCGCACGTTGCGATTGGGGCCACTCTCTCGAGGAGGGGCCTGGACCCAACTACCAGCACTTGCATTGTTGCGGTCCAGACATGCCACCGCATCGACGCATAACAGTACGGTAACAATCTTAACCACTAAAGGCTGCCCCCAGGGGGGTGTACTATCTCCGCTACTCTGGAGTCTGTTAGTAGACGAACTACCTAACAGACTTTCTGCCAGAGGCATTCAATGTCAAGGCTACGCCGATGACATTGTAATAATAGCAAGAGGCAAATACGAAGAGGCACTCTGTGACATAGTCCAGTTAGGGTTGAAAATCACGAGTGACTGGTGTAGGGAGGTTGGACTCAACCTGAACCCTACTAAAACAGTCATTGTCCCCTTTACTAGACGGCATAAGCTACAGAAAATGAAACAGATACGGCTCTTAGGGAGCCTATTAGAAATAAACAAGGAGGTTAAATACCTCGGCGTCACATTTGACAGCAGGTTAAACTTTGGCACCCATGTGCGAAACACGATAATGAAGTGCTCTAGAGCGCTTTATACATGACGTAGTATAGCAGGGCAATCATGGGGTACGTCACCAAAGATAATCAGATGGTTATACCTAATGATTGTAAGACCCATGCTGACTTATGGAGTGAGTTAGCTATCGTAAAGAAACAACTGCAAAAATTGCAGAGAATGGCCTGCGTATGTATGACAGGGGCAATGCGCACCTGCCCTACAATGGCCCTGGAAGCCCTAATGGAGCTCACCCCACTCCATCACACCATAAGGCTCCAACACAAAGCAGAAGGAGTTGGGAGCAGACACATACTGAGTCATAAAGATGCCCAGCTTCTTTCAGATGAACTTCCCCTTCTGTTACAACCTAGGGATGTAATGAAGCCAGAACATATATTCGAGCGGAATTTCAAAGTTCAAACGAGTTACAAAAAGGAATGGACATCATTAGATGAAATCCATCCTATGAAACCGCACACCATAAAATGGTATACCGATGGATCACTCACCAATCAGGGAACAGGCCTGGAAGTGGTGGGTCCTCGGGTACTATATCATGAACCTCTGGGGATGTACACCAGCATATTCCAAGCTGAGGTATGTGCCATTGGGCGGTGCGCGGAATTTAATCTAAAGCGAAACTATCGGAATGCGGATTTATCTATCCTATCCGATAGTATAGCAACAATAAATGCTATAAATGGGACAAGGGTTACTTCAAAATTAGTCCAAGAGGTACGATCTCAGCTGGACCAACTCGGGGCTCACAACAGACTCACCCTAAGGTGGGTTCCCCGGGCACAGGGAAATAGCAGAGAACGAAGCCGCGGATGAGCAGGCGAGAATTGGTGCAAAGAGGCCCCTTATAGGGCCTGAACCGTTTTGTGGCATAGGTAAACACACAATATGGCTGCAACTCAGGAATGAAGAAAGACAAAGGAGACTGTGGTGCTGGGAGGACGCACCGGGACTCCGACTGGCCAAATGTCTTTTGAGCGGCTATGTAATATCCATGGGCAGGAATAGAGTAAGGATACTTGTTGGTCTACTGAAAGGACATTGTAGAAAATGGGTATCTGTAGCAGCAGTCAATGCAGGTTTTGTGAGGTCGAGGAGGAGTCTTCAACTCACATCCTAACGGGATGCATTGCCCTTGCCAGGAGAAGATGCAGCATCCTAGGGATGCATGCTGTGAATGTCAAAGACATAGCAGCCCTCGACCCATCAAAGATCCTGACATTCATTCAGGAACTGGGGTTGATGGAAGAGTTATAAGCTCGGAGGGGGGCACAATAGACCAACTAGGTCGCAGTGCACAAAACCCCAAACAAATAATAATAATAAAACATAATAAGTATTGTACATGCACGGTTGCATTGAAACTTTTCATTTTCAATTTGATATTCTAGTATTTATTTACTGAATCTTGGATAATGCCTAATATATTCAAACATTCATTATTTTCTCTAGATATTGAAAATAAAATGTTGATACTTTTTCATTATTTATCACGTTTCATATATTCCAACCGAATTAAATGTCTCTATCTATCTGGAAAGTTCCAATGGCCCATTCTATATCAAATCTGCATTTCAGTATCGTTTTTCTGCAGTAGTATACTGTCTGGAAAATTCGTTTCGATAAGGAAACTTGGGCCTTCACTTGCACTTTCTATTCTTTCGCAGAAGCTCTATTAGTTGTTACGCTTGGCTTTCCTTCTCTTTATTATCCGTAGAATATAGAATCCGTACGATAAGTAAACATAGCGACTGAAAACACATGTTTTCGCCTTACAACACATGAATTCGCCTTACACCACATGGCGTCGCCTACTGCGACTGCATATGTACTTAGGTTTATGATTTTTGTATAAAATAAAGAAATGCTCGTTAGAGCAAACTGTTCGATTCTAAACGTCGTCTCATTGTGTTGGATACACCCTATACGTGTTTCACACATTTTTTAGTCCTTCGAGATACAGAGCTCGAAACTATTCGTCGAATCTGTGTGAATAGTTCTACACTAATCGTAGTCTATTTAATTAGAATTTCGCATTGGTTTCTGAGTTCGTAATTAAAAATATAGGCTGCACTAAACGTAGTGAAAATACTATTAACTTCGCGTCGGTTTCAGAGTTCGAATTTAAACGTCAAATCTGAAAATAGTTTGAACAAAGAAAAACATTTAAAAAAAAACTAAATGTTAAAAACAAAAACATCGTTGCAAATAGAGCTACTGAAAGGCTTTTCGGGACCATTCAGTGAGTCCATTCAGTTTAGTCCAAATTAGATAGAAACGAAGCCCAACTAGACGATGCAATGGATCTAGCCAGACGATGCTTGACTAATCCATCACCTAAAGAGCTGCTGGATATCAAAACTAAGTTGAAAATTCGTTTGAGAGCGAACCTAGAAACGCAAGAAGTTCCAAAGATATACCAGAATTTTACGGTAATGCCAAGAATTGGCCAAACTTTTATGGCCTATTTACCGAAGTGATACATAATCGAGGAGATATCAGCGACACCATAAAACTAAACCATTAAAGATCGTGCCTGAAAGGAAATGCAGCGACAATGGTGAGTCACGGACTGATTGGCTCAGCTGCAAACTAAAAAGAGGCATGAAATCTAATTTGTAACCGGCACGAAAATATTCGAAAATTTTCGCTGAAAGACTGAACAATTCATTGGAATTGAAACCAATAAGAAAATCGAATGAACGTTGTTAAAGAGACAACACAACGCCAACAGAAGTCGTGCCGTTTTTGTGCGATGAATGGGCACGAGAAAAACCGGTGTCAGAAATTTAAAGTAGTATACTAAGCAAACGAAGAGTTTGTAAAAACGTAGCATCTATCTATAAATTCAAAGCGCGTACTACAGCACTTGTAGTTCCAAAACAACAAAGAGCACTCCCCATCAAAAATATTGATATGGATGTTAATAAACTTTAAAAATTGCACGTTGGCAGATCCAAAGTTTAATATTCCAAACAGAATTGACATGATCATTGGTGTGGAACTTTTTCCCGTGATAATGATGGGTCAAGTCAAAACGATCAATGGAACATTGGGGCAAACGACACGACTTGGATGGATAGTTTCCGGAAATATTGCTCGAGCACCGCCAAAGAAAATTCTGACGGCGGCTGTGACTGTGAACATAAATGATCTGGAACGCTTTTGAGAACTGGAAAAAGAAGACATCGATGAGACTGAAGAAAATCAACATTGCGAAAACCACTATCAGAAGACGACTTCAGTGGATAAAGATGGACGAGCTATAGTCTCGATTCCATTTCATACCGATTGTGAATTGGGAGACTCTCGTAGGCAAGCAGTAGCAATGATGAAAATGGAGAGAAAATTCAAAAAGAATCAAATATTCTTCAATGACTACAACGACTTCGTGAAAGAGTACCTGCAGCTCGGACACATGGTGCCAGTAAATACCACAGATCAGGGAAAGTACTACCTACCGCACCAAGCGGTAATTAGGCAAGACAGCCTCACCACAAAACTAAGGGTGATTTTTGATGCATCACCAAAGACCACAAGTGGGCTCAGCCTGAACGACATAATGTCAATCGGTCTAAAATTCAAAGGGATATTTTTGAAATTCTATCCAGCTGGCACATGTGGCGATATGTGCTAACAGCAGATGTAGAAAAATCTATCGGAGTATCATACAAAGTTTGGAGAGAGCAAGAAAATGCAATTGGACTTTATATCAAAACGATCAGTGCTGTCTCAACTAGCAGGGATAATTGATCCATTAGGATGGCTAACCCCGGTAACACTACAGGGAAAATGATTTATGCAGTAGCTATGGAAAATGCCGCTCTTGTGGACCACTGAACTGGAGAAGTGCTTGGCAGACGTTTGGTGCAACTTTGCAAATGAGCTACCAGCATTAGCAGGCATACGGATTCCGCGTTGGATTGGAGACACAGGTATAACACACATTGAGCTTCATGGATTTTGCGACGCCTCAGAGAAGGCATACGCTGCCGGAGTGTATGCAAAAGTGGGTAGCCAAGTTATCCTGCTTGCAGCCAGAAGCAAGGTAAATCCGATTAAGAACAGAAAAACCATCCCAAAGTTAGAGCTATGTGCAGCTCAGCTGGTGGCTAAACTACTGTTTCGATTGTCGTCTACAATAAGCTGTCAAATTCAAGTCAACGCATGGAGCGACTTGCAAATAACAATAGCATGGATCACAAATAAGCGCAGTAAGGATAGATTTGTAAAGACCAGGGTGGATGACATTTCGAAGCACCTATCATTGGTAAAATGGAGGTACGTGAAATCAGCAGAGGTAGCTTCAAGAGGAATCTCACCAAAAAAGCTTGAAAATTATTCAATTTGGTGGCATGGGCCGCGGTGGCTAACTCAGCCTGCCAGCGAATGGCCAGTAAACCAAGAAGAGGAGCCTGTCATAGTCGCTACAATATTTAATGAAAACAATCCACTAATAGGATTGATAACAAAATACTCAAGTCTATTGAGACTGGAAAGCGTAATCTTTAATATTTTACGATTCATATCAAGGCTTCGGGAGAAAGTCTCAAAACCTTTGGAATAAAGCAAAGTTGACAATAATAAAGCTTCAACAACATTTGGACTTTGGAAACTTCAGAACAATAAAGGCTTAGAGACAAGGAATAAACTTTTACCACTCTACCCGTTTCTGGACAACGAGGACGTCCTGAGAGTTGGAGGTCGACTACAAAACTCGACATTATCATACACTATGAAATATCCCATAATCATCGGAAAATCTCATATGGCTTGGCTACTAATTGATAGAGCGCACAAAATTACCCTGCACGGTGGAATCAAAGAAATGACGTCACTTCCTGTCATAGAATCCCCATTCCTTCTTTTGCCCCATTCCTTTTTTTTTTTTGCTCCATTCCTCTTTTTTTGTCCCATTTCTTTTTTTTTGCCTTATTAGTTTTTATTGCCCCATTAGTTTTTATTGCCCCAATTAGTTTATGTTTACAATTCAATATTTATGATTGATTTATGGGCGTCCCTTTTCAGCACCAGCAGCAGCGTCGGCGAAAATTCCAGTGCTTCAAGCGCAACATTTTTTTTTTTGCTCTTCTCCCATTTGACAAATCACAAAAGCAGCAGCATGTTGGGACCCGCAACAGCGGCGTCAGCAACAGCACCAGCAGCAGCAGCCCCATATGACCTTTAGTCTTCAAAAAATCTATGCGAATGTTTACACTTTAATTTTTCATCTATCGGCAAAAATTCCAATGCTTCAAGCTTTGGGACCCGCATCAGCGGCGGCAGCAACACCAGCAGCAGCAGCCCCATATGACCTTGCTTTAGTCTTCAAAAATCCAATGTTGAGAAAATTGATGATTTCCTCAAGTAGTTTGGGGATGTGCTTTTTCGTGAACATTCCAAATAGTTGGAGGAATTTATCTTGGAGTATAAAATCTATCGTCTAATTCAATCAAAATATGGAAAGCACTTAACGGTGTGCTCATGGACCACAAATGACGCTAGAGGTGGAGTTGATACTTGTGCTTGTCACTAATTTGTACCATATAAAAGAAATCACACACACACGGGGTAAAACTACGTGCGAAGTAGTTGCTCATTACTAATACTGTGAAAAACATTCAGGTTTGAGGTGTGCTATGATTCGTAAGCAATGACAAAAAGGTAAAAAGGGAGAAGCGAGAATTTCTCTTTCACCAATCAATGAACCCACCCTCATACCTGAAATCATGTACATGCATACTTGTGCGACAGGTTCTAGTCGATAGTCCACTTGACTCAAGCCTGTAGGTTACAGGCTGCTCGTCTTGTATACAATCTCCTCCTTAAAAAATATAATCACGTACGCACACACAAGTGCTACTAAATGATTCTCAAGCCAATGTCAAGCAGCAATATGATATGATATGATATAACTATAACTTTATGAAAATGAACACGTAAACTGACTTCTTATTTCCTATTGGCCAAAATGTTAGCCTAAGTGAGCAACGGAGTTGCTGTTGGGAACTTCCCGAATTAACCATGCAGCGTAGGAAGCGCTTTATCGGGGCAAACAACAGCTAGCACCCTGAAACCCTTAACCAACACCAACGAAGCTGTCGCACTTCTCGAATCTTCAGTTAGGTATTTGATAACCAGAAATTGCTTTCTTGGGAGTTAGACTCCAAATAAAAAGGGACTCTAAATAAATAAAATTATGATCAAAAAGGAATACGAGGATGGTAGCAGCAACCCCACCATTATTTTTTTATTTCCTATTGGCCAAAATGTTAGCCTAAGTGAGCAACGGAATTGCTGTAGGGAACTTCCCGAATTAACCATGCAGCGCAGCGCCGGGGCAAACAACAGCTAGCACCCTGATACCCTTAACCAACACCAACGAAGTTGTCGGAATTGCTCATATTTTTAATTTTTGTTAATTCATCCTTCCGAAGAAACAAGTTTTATAAATATACGGTTGTATTAATACTGAAATAGATTTGTCTATTTGACTTTAAAAACCATTTTTTTTTTTCATTTTTTTTTGAAACTAAATTTATTTATATAGAAGTTTAAAATATTTGTTCTTTTGTTTGATGCTTAACATTTTTTTTAAATGCCCTAATCTAGTACTTAACTATGCAATAAAATTGTTCGTATCATATATTTGAATTTATGCAACACATGAAAATATGAAATTTTTTTGTTCATCTTCTGACGGATTTAACTTAAATGCCAATAATTATGCATAGCAACAAAATTCAACAAAAAACTAAGTAAATATACTTTTAGGAACTTCTCAAAACAAATTTGTTCCCATACAATTTAATGGTGTACGAACATCAAATGTTGTTAATATTTGTAAATTATATATAGTGAATTGGTGCAGAGAGGCCCCTTATAGGGCCTGAACCGTTTTGTGGCATAGGTAAACACACAATATGGCTGCAACTCAGGAATGAAGAAAGACAAAGGAGACTGTGGTGCTGGGAGGACGCACCGGGACTCCGACTGGCCAAATGTCTTTTGAGCGGCTATGTAATATCCATGGGCAGGAATAGAGTAAGGATACTTGTTGGTCTACTGAAAGGACATTGTAGAAAATGGGTATCTGTAGCAGCAGTCAATGCAGGTTTTGTGAGGTCGAGGAGGAGTCTTCAACTCACATCCTAACGGGATGCATTGCCCTTGCCAGGAGAAGATGCAGCATCCTAGGGATGCATGCTGTGAATGTCAAAGACATAGCAGCCCTCGACCCATCAAAGATCCTGACATTCATTCAGGAACTGGGGTTGATGGAGGAGTTATAAGCTCGGAGGGGGGCACAATAGACCAACTAGGTCGCAGTGCACAAAACCCCAAACAAATAATAATAACAAAACATAATAAGTATTGTACATGCACGGTTGCATTGAAACTTTTCATTTTCAATTTGATATTCTAGTATTTATTTACTGAATCTTGGATAATGCCTAATATATTCAAACATTCATTATTTTCTCTAGATATTGAAAATAAAATGTTGATACTTTTTCATTATTTATCACGTTTCATATATTCCAACCGAATTAAATGTCTCTATCTATCTGGAAAGTTCCAATGGCCCATTCTATATCAAATCTGCATTTCAGTATCGTTTTTCTGCAGTAGTATACTGTCTGGAAAATTCGTTTCGATAAGGAAACTTGGGCCTTCACTTGCACTTTCTATTCTTTCGCAGAAGCTCTATTAGTTGTTACGCTTGGCTTTCCTTCTCTTTATTATCCGTAGAATATAGAATCCGTACGATAAGTAAACATAGCGACTGAAAACACATGTTTTCGCCTTACAACACATGAATTCGCCTTACACCACATGGCGTCGCCTACTGCGACTGCATATGTACTTAGGTTTAAGATTTTTGTATAAAATAAAGAAATGCTCGTTAGAGCAAACTGTTCGATTCTAAACGTCGTCTCATTGTGTTGGATACACCCTATACGTGTTTCACACATTTTTTAGTCCTTCGAGATACAGAGCTCGAAACTATTCGTCGAATCTGTGTGAATAGTTCTACACTAATCGTAGTCTATTTAATTAGAATTTCGCATTGGTTTCTGAGTTCGTAATTAAAAATATAGGCTGCACTAAACGTAGTGAAAATACTATTAACTTCGCGTCGGTTTCAGAGTTCGAATTTAAACGTCAAATCTGAAAATAGTTTGAACAAAGAAAAACATTTTAAAAAAAACTAAATGTTAAAAACAAAAACATCGTTGCAAATAGAGCTACTGAAAGGCTTTTCGGGACCATTCAGTGAGTCCATTCAGTTTAGTCCAAATTACATAGAAACGAAGCCCAACTAGACGATGCAATGGATCTAGCCAGACGATGCTTGACTAATCCATCACCTAAAGAGCTGCTGGATATCAAAACTAAGTTGAAAATTCGTTTGAGAGCGAACCTAGAAACGCAAGAAGTTCCAAAGGAGGATATACCAGAATTTTACGGTAATGCCAAGAATTGGCCAAACTTTTATGGCCTATTTACCGAAGTGATACATAATCGAGGATATATCAGCGACACCATAAAACTAAACCATTAAAGATCGTGCCTGAAAGGAAATGCAGCGACAATGGTGAGTCACGGACTGATTGGCTCAGCTGCAAACTAAAAAGAGGCATGAAATCTAATTTGTAACCGGCACGAAAATATTCGAAAATTTTCGCTGAAAGACTGAACAGTTCATTGGAATTGAAACCAATAAGAAAATCGAATTAACGTTGTTAAAGAGACAACACAACGCCAACAGAAGTCGTGCCGTTTTTGTGCGATGAATGGGCACGAGATAAACCGGTGTCAGAAATTTAAAGCAGTATACTAAGCAAACGAAAAGAGTTTGTAAAAACGTAGCATCTATCTATAAATTCAAAGCGCGTACTACAGCACTTGTAGTTCCAAAACAACAAAGAGCACTCCCCATCAAAAATATTGATATGGATGTTAATAAACTTTAAAAATTGCACGTTGGCAGATCCAAAGTTTAATATTCCAAACAGAATTGACATGATCATTGGTGTGGAACCTTTTCCCGTAATAATGATGGGTCAAGTCAAAACGATCAATGGAACATTGGGGCAAAAGACTCGACTTGGATGGATAGTTTCCGGAAATATTGCTCGAGCACCGCCAAAGAAAATTCTGACGGCGGCTGTGACTGTGAACATAAATGATCTGGAACGCTTTTGAGAACTGGAAAAAGAAGACATCGATGAGACTGAAGAAAATCAACATTGCGAAAACCACTATCAGAAGACGACTTCAGTGGATAAAGATGGACGAGCTATAGTCTCGATTCCATTTCATACCGATTGTGAATTGGGAGACTCTCGTAGGCAAGCAGTAGCAATGATGAAAATGGAGAGAAAATTCAAAAAGAATCAAATATTCTTCAATGACTACAACGACTTCGTGAAAGAGTACCTGCAGCTCGGACACATGGTGCCAGTAAATACCACAGATCAGGGAAAGTACTACCTACCGCACCAAGCGGTAATTAGGCAAGACAGCCTCACCACAAAACTAAGGGTGATTTTTGATGCATCACCAAAGACCACAAGTGGGCTCAGCCTGAACGACATAATGTCAATCGGTCTAAAATTCAAAGGGATATTTTTGAAATTCTATCCAGCTGGCACATGTGGCGATATGTGCTAACAGCAGATGTAGAAAAATGTATCGGAGTATCATACAAAGTTTGGAGAGAGCAAGAAAATGTCGCAATTAGACTTTATATCAAAACGATCAGTGCTGTCTCAACTAGCAGGGATAATTGATCCATTAGGATGGCTAACCCCGGTAACACTACAGGGAAAATGATTTATGCAGTAGCTATGGAAAATGCCGCTCTTGTGGACCACTGAACTGGAGAAGTGCTTGGCAGACGTTTGGTGCAACTTTGCAAATGAGCTACCAGCATTAGCAGGCATATGGATTCCGCGTTGGATTGGAGACACAGGTATAACACACATTGAGCTTCATGGATTTTGCGACGCCTCAGAGAAGGCATACGCTGCCGGAGTGTATGCAAAAGTGGGTAGCCAAGTTATCCTGCTTGCAGCCAGAAGCAAGGTAAATCCGATTAAGAACAGAAAAACCATCCCAAAGTTAGAGCTATGTGCAGCTCAGCTGGTGGCTAAACTACTGTTTCGATTGTCGTCTACAATGAGCTGTCAAATTCAAGTCAACGCATGGAGCGACTCGCAAATAACAATAGCATGGATCACAAATAAGCGCAGTAAGGATAGATTTGTAAAGACCAGGGTGGATGACATTTCGAAGCACCTATCATTGGTAAAATGGAGGTACGTGAAATCAGCAGACGTAGCTTCAAGAGGAATCTCACCAAAAAAGCTTGAAAATTATTCAATTTGGTGGCATGGGCCGCGGTGGCTAACTCAGCCTGCCAGCGAATGGCCAGTAAACCAAGAAGAGGAGCCTGTCATAGTCGCAACAATATTTAATGAAAACAATCCACTAATAGGATTGATAACAAAATACTCAAGTCTATTGAGACTGGAAAGCGTAATCTTTAATATTTTACGATTCATATCAAGGCTTCGGGAGAAAGTCTCAAAACCTTTGGAATAAAGCAAAGTTGACAATAATAAAGCTTCAACAACATTTGGACTTTGGAAAGGAAATTCGTCAACTTCAGAACAATAAAGGTTTAGAGACAAGGAATAAACTTTTACCACTCTACCCGTTTCTGGACAACGAGGGCGTCCTGAGAGTTGGAGGTCGACTACAAAACTCGACATTATCATACACTATGAAATATCCCATAATCATCGGAAAATCTCATATGGCTTGGCTACTAATTGATAGAGCGCACAAAATTACCCTGCACGGTGGAATCAAAGAAATGACGTCACTTCCTGTCATAGAATCCCCATTCCTTCTTTTGCCCCATTCCTTTTTTTTTTTTGCTCCATTCCTCTTTTTTTGTCCCATTTCTTTTTTTTTGCCTTATTAGTTTTTATTGCCCCAATTAGTTTATGTTTACAATTCAATATTTATGATTGATTTATGGGCGTCCCTTTTCAGCACCAGCAGCAGCGTCGGCGAAAATTCCAATGCTTCAAGCGCAACATTTTTTTTTTGCTCTTCTCCCATTTGACAAATCACAAAAGCAGCAGCATGTTGGGACCCGCAACAGCGGCGTCAGCAACAGCACCAGCAGCAGCAGCCCCATATGACCTTTAGTCTTCAAAAAATCTATGCGAATGCTTACACTTTAATTTTTCATCTATCGGCAAAAATTCCAATGCTTCAAGCATCAGCGGCGGCAGCAACACCAGCAGCAGCAGCCCTATATGACCTTGGTTTAGTCTTCAAAAATCCAATGTTGAGAAAATTGATGATTTCCTCAAGGAGTTTGGGGATGTGCTTTTTCGTGAACATTCCAAATAGTTGGAGGAATTTATCTTGGAGTATAAAATCTATCGTCTAATTCAATCAAAATATGGAAAGCACTTAACGGTGTGCTCATGGACCACAAATGACGCTAGAGGTGGAGTTGATACTTGTGCTTGTCACTAATTTGTACCATATAAAAGAAATCACACACACACGGGGTAAAACTACGTGCGAAGTAGTTGCTCATTACTAATACTGTGAAAAACATTCAGGTTTGAGGTGTGCTATGATTCGTAAGCAATGACAAAAAGGTGAAAAGGGAGAAGCGAGAATTTCTCTTTCACCAATCAATGAACCCACCATCATACCTGAAATCATGTACATGCATACTTGTGCGACAGGTTCTAGTCGATAGTCCACTTGACTCAAGCCTATAGGTTACAGGCTGCTCGTCTTGTAAACAATCTCCTCCTTAAAAAATATAATCACGTACGCACACACAAGTGCTACTAAATGATTCTCAAGCCAATGTCAAGCAGCAATATGAAAAGGGTCGCCCATAAATCTGTACATGGAAACAAACCCAACACACATTTTTCTAAAAAAGGTCGCTCCCTCCACACATTTTCCTCAAAAAGGTTGCTCCCACCACACATATTCCTCGAAAATGCCCAGCAATTAAAAAACGAAGGTATTTGCTGTCATAGAATCCCCAATACCCTACTACTCACGTTACCCACTTGAATCTTTTGAGGTTGTCTTAAACGTAGAACCATTTAATGCTGCCAAGAGTATGCAATAAAAAGTGGAAAGATAGTTATAAGAAAACCAATTGATAAATGTTAATACACGTATGCTTTTATTTTATTGCATAGTTAAATACTAGAATAAGACATTTGAAAATAAATTCAGCATCAAATAAAATAATATATATTGTAAACTTCTAAAGTTTAAGTTTAGTTTAAAAAAAAAAACAAAAATTTGATTTGGAAGTCAAATAGGCAAATCTAGTTTTTTAATATTAATACAACAGTAAGTTGATAAAACTTATTTTTCGGAAGGATGAATTTTCAAAAATGAAATTATGAACTATATATAACTATAACTTTATGAAAATGAACACGTAAACTGACTTCTTATTTCCTATTGGCCAAAATGTTAGCCTAAGTGAGCAACGGAGTTGCTGTTGGGAACTTCCCGAATTAACCATGCAGCGTAGGAAGCGCTTTATCGGGGAAAACAACAGCTAGCACCCTGATACCCTTAACCAACACCAACGAAGCTGTCGCACTTCTCGAATCTTCAGTTAGGTATTTGATAACCAGAAATTGCTTTCTTGGGAGTTAGACTCCAAATAAAAAGGGACTCTAAATAAATAAAATTATGATCAAAAAGGAATACGAGGATGGTAGCAGCAACCCCACCATTCTTTTTTTATTTCCTATTGGCCAAAATGTTAGCCTAAGTGAGCAACGGAATTGCTGTAGGGAACTTCCCGAATTAACCATGCAGCGCAGCGCCGGGGCAAACAACAGCTAGCACCCTGATACCCTTAACCAACACCAACGAAGTTGTCGCAATTGCTCATATTTTTAATTTTTGATAATTCATCCTTCCGAAGAAACAAGTTTTATAAACATACGGTTGTATTAATACTGAAATAGATTTGTCTATTTGACTTTGAAAACCATTTTTTTTTACATTTTTTTTTGAAACTAAATTTATTTATATAGAAGTTTAAAATATTTGTTCTTTTGTTTGATGCTTAACATTTTTTTTAAATGCCCTAATCTAGTACTTAACTATGCAATAAAATTGTTCGTATCATATATTTGAATTTATGCCACACATGAAAATATGAAATTTTTTTGTTCATCTTCTGACGGATTTAACTTAAATGCCAATAATTATGCATAGCAACAAAATTCAACAAAAAACTAAGTAAATATACTTTTAGGAACTTCTCAAAACAAATTTGTTCCCATACAATTTAATGGTGTACGAACATCAAATGTTGTTAATATTTGTAAATTATATATAGTGACATATCCAGATCATGCAGATCTCACATGTCCACACTCACTGCAACAACGCCTTATGTAACTCATAAGCCAATAATGAAATTCAAATAATAAAATAAGACGCAAATGCGAGCTTTCACTATCGAGTAAACTAGTAGCATAAGTTAGTTATATTTTGTACACCAAACTGAACAGACGTGTTTTGATGAATGAAGAATTTTATTTTTTAAATCAAATACCGTAATCAGATATTTAATTGGCGCAGCCGGTAGGATAATAGTGAAATATCGTGAAACGTCGTATACCTTTCAGGACAACGTACTAGTGTTCCGCGAAAATCAACTATTATCCGCATAAGAACCCCGTAATCCTTGTAAGTTTAAAAAAAAAAAAAATAAAATATACATAAATACGCAAAGCAGAAGAGGAATTTTCTTCTTGTGTACAGAAGAATCTTCAAACAAATTACAAATGAACTAAGCAAAAGTGAAAGAAACATATTTATAACTATATAACTATACATGCAGTTAGCGAGATACGATATATCAACAACAGAAAAATTAAAAGCAGTAGCTCAAGAACTGGGACTATATGAAGACCGAGTATCAGAAAAACCAAAACCTACAAACAATACATATTACAATAAAGGTAATAATCAATATTACCCAAAAACACAACAAAATTACAACCAAAATTGTAATCAGAATTATAGGAACCAACAAAATTATAACACAAATTACAGAAAGCAAAATATTCAAAACGAACCAACAGTTAATAGACAATTGTACAATGAATATCAAAATGAATTAAATGAAGGCAGGATGCAAAACCCTATCAATTATCAATCAAGTAATAATAATAGACCAACCAACGAAAAGACAAAGACCGAGTGACAGTGGACAGCCGAAAATGGAATGGAATGAACATTTTCATCTACCAGCCTCGAAAATAAACACAGAATCCCATTCATAAGAATAGTTATGAATAATCAAAATTTGCGATGCTTAATAGATACAGGTTCATCAGTAAATTTAATGAATACAAATTTCTTTAATTATAAAACTTCGAAAGAAAATACTACTTGCCAAACAATAAATGAAGAAATAAAATTAGATTAGAACATCTAAATAAGGAGGAAAGGTCGAAGTTAACAAAAGTTTTTTTTGAAATTTGGGGACATTCAGTATAAAGAGAGTGACTATTTGACTTTCACAAATAATGAGGATCCTTGTTATAGGAAACCAATTTGGGTAGTACCCAAGAAAGAAGATGCGTCAGGATAGAAAAAATACAGAATAGTCGTGGACTATCGCAGCCTTAACGAAAAAACAATCAGCGATAAATTTCCCATACCCGTAATTAGATGCCATTTGGATTAGAAAACGGACCAGCAACCTTTCAACGTTGCATGAACAATCTTTTAGGAGATTTAAATTACAAAAATTGACTAATATACATGGATGATATAATAGGGTATACCACTTCATTGGAAGAACACATATTAGCATTAACTAAAGTTTTTAGAAAGCTCAGAGAAGCAATTCTAAAACTACAATTAGTTAAATGCGAGTTCATGAAAAAAGAAACCGAATTTCTAGGACACATAATAACAACGGAAGGTATGAAATCTAATCCAATTAAAATAAAAGCTGTTAAAGAATTTCCAATCCCTAAGACGCCAAAATAAATAAAAAGATTCCTAGGACTATGTGGATTTTACAGGAAATTCATACCAAACTTCGCAAAAGTCGTGAAGCCAATGACTATAAAGCTCAAGAAAGGAGCTAAAATCAACGAAAAAGAACAAATATACATTGAAGCCTTTGATAAATTAAAGCTACTCATAACATCAGACCCAATATTAGTATACCCGGATTTTAAGAAAAAAATCTCACTCACCACAGACGCTAGTAATTATGCGTTAGGTGCAGTTTTATCACAAGACCATAAACCAATATGTTACGCAAGTAGAACTTTAAATGAACACGAGATAAAATATTCAGCAATAGAAAAAGAACTATTGGCAATAATATGGGCAACAAAAAATTTTAGGTCATACTTATTTGGAAGAAATTTTGAAATACTCAGCGACCACAAACCACTTATATGGCTAAATAACATAAAGGAACCAAACATGAAACTACAAAGATGGAAGATAAGACTAAACGAATTCGACTATGAAATCAAATACATACCAGGCAAAGAAAACTACGTAGCGGATGCCCTTTCAAGAATTAAAACCGAAGAAAATACCAAAGAAGAAATCTCATGGTGAATGCTCAAGATAGCATAGCAGCAACAATACAACAACAGAAGATAACCAAAATTGTATCCAAATCACAGAAAATTAAATCACCATTAAATTATTATAGTCACTAAATAGAATTTATAAAAGGAAATACTGAAGAAGATAAGAAAATTAACTATTTTCACAAAACTAAAATTATAATAAATTACACAGAAATGTCAACGGAAAAAGCAAAAGAGATCATAAAAGAATATCTTACTTAGAAATAATACAAAGAAATTGCCCGATAAAAACTATGAGGACCACAAATAAATTAAAAGATATCCAAACTTATTCAGAATTAAAACAAATCATATTAAACGACCATACAAACCTTTTACACCCAGGAATAGAAAAGACCATAGTAATGTTTAAAGAAAAATATTATTTCCCAGATTACCAAAAACTAATACAAAACATAATTAACGAATGCGTAATCTGTAATATATCAAAAGTGGAACACAGGGATACAAAATTTAATTATGAAATAACACCTGAGGTCTACAACCCTAGAGTAACATACGTTATAGATTTCTATATGATCAATAATAAACAATTTTTATCATGCAGAGACGTATATTCAAAACACGCTACATTAATTGAAATACATGGTAAAGATTGGTTAGAAGCAAAACGAGCACTATTAAAAATATTCAACGAAATGGGAAAACCATTAGAAATAAAAGCAGACAAAGACTCAGCATTCATGATTACAGCTTTAATAATTTGGTTGGACTCTGAAAATGTTAAAATTCAAATCACAACAAGCAAGAATGGAATATCAGACGTAGAGCGATTTCATAAAACAATCAACGAAAAACTAAGAATAATTAATTCAGACACAAATGAAGAAAATAAATTAACAAAATTCGAAATAATACTTTACACTTATAATCATAAAACAATACATAGCACTACTGGTAGAACACCAGCAGTTATCTTTATTTATGCCGGATCACCAGCATACGATACCCAGTTGAATAAAATTAAAAAGATCAATAAGTTAAACGAAACAAGAAAAACTTACGAAGTAGATACAAAGTATAGAGAAATGCCACTCATCAAATCAAAAATAACAAATCCATTCAGGAAAACAGGCATAAAAAAACAGTTAGATAACAAACACTTTGAAGAAACGAATAGAGGAAGGAAAATTATACATTACAAAACCAAGTTCAAAAAGAAAAAGAAAATAAATATAAACAAATATAACTAAAACAGAGCCGTTAGCATTCATACAAACTAAAGAACTCATAAGAGTACATACAAAAACTAATAATACCCTGTTAATCATAAGCTTAACATTAGTGACAATATTGTCAATAGTAATTATAAGCTATTCTGCTGAAGTTAATTCCGTGGATTAAAGACTGCAAATTTGGTTATTTGTTAATATACTTGTTCTTTATTCAATTACGTTCACTTCTCTACTCCTCTGCTCGTGGCGCGATTACTCCTCATCGAGTGCGCTCACGATACATCGATATTACATCGATTGTTCCAAGGGCTACCAGACTTACTAGTAGTTACATTTAGTGTTGCTTAGCATAACTTAATTTTAACACCTCTTCTCAACACAAATGTTCTTTAATAGATAATTTCATTATAAAGTTATTGACACACAATACTTTTTAGTCCTATCATGCCTAACAATTTTTTGTGTTTTTGCTTATTTAGATTTTTAGTGCAAATATCTGCTATCATATTTGTTGTATCGACATATTTCATAACAATTTCATTATTTTCTACTAGTTCTCTTACAAAATGATATCTTATATCTATATGTTTACTCCGTGCATGATACATATGATTTTTAGCCAATTGTTGTGCGCTAAGATTATCGCCATTGACACACAATGGTTGATCAGTATTAAAACAACCAATTTCTTTTATTAGTCGTCTTAAATACACCGCTTCTTTTGCTGCTGAAGCCAACGCCATATATTCCGCCTCTGTACTGCTTAAGGCCACCGTGTGTTGCTTGTGCGACTCCCATGAAAAAGCCGTTCCAGCCAGGAAAAACATAAATCCTGTGAAAGATCTGCGATCAATTATATTACCGCCCCAATCTGCGTCGGTAAATCCCTCTATCTGTTTGCCAGTTTTCGTGTAGTGCAATTTAAGATCCTTTGTTCCAAATAAGTATCGCAATATGTGTTTAGCGCCAGCATCATTCTCACTCGTCGGGTTTTTATTTTTCTGCGATAACTTACATACTGAATGAAGTATGTCCGGCCGTGTTGATATTGCCAAGTACATCAGGCTGCCAATAAGTGCCTGATATTTTGTTGCATCCACCAGTTTAGAGTCGTCTTTAGATTGAATTTGATATCCTGCATCCAACGGTGTTGCCACTGACCTACAGTTTTGCATGTTGTATTGATGCAGTAATGTATTGATATACTTTGTTTGACACACAAACACATCGCCAGTATCTTCAGATCGCTCTATCTCGAAGCCCAAAAACTCCTTAACTTTACCCATATCGACTGACTTAAACTGTTTACTTATGTATTGCTTGATTGCAAACAAGTCCCTCTTGCTCTTGCTTGCTATTAAAATGTCATCGACATAAACTGCAACAATGTTTATGTTGCCTTCAATATGCAATATATATAAACATGGCTCGCTACTACATGGAACAAATCCATAATTTCTTAAAGCGTCATCCAGTTTCGCGTTCCATTCGCGTCCAGACTGTTTCAAACCGTAAATAGCCTTTTGAAGCTTAGCAACTCGGTTTGGATATTTTCTACTGCGAAATTCCTCAGGTTGCTTCATATATACTTCATCATTTAGTTCACCATTTAAATATGCTGTGCATACGTCCATTTGATGCATGTGTAGTTGGAATTCTGCTGCAAGTGCGAATACCATACGTATTGTTGCGTAACGTACAACTGGAGAGTATGTTTCTTCATAGTTAACGCCGTACTGTTGGCTGCATCCCTTTGCAACTAACCTCGCCTTGAATCGATCTATGTTGCCATCAGAGTCCCGTTTTAAGCTGTATACCCATTTACATCCGATAGCTTTCTTTCCAGGAGGTAGGTCAACTAATGACCATGTGCTATTAGCAATCAGCGAGTCGTACTCAAGCTGCATCGCCTTCTTCCATTCGCCCCCTTGAGGGCTACATAGAGCCATCTTAACGTTGTCTGGAACTTCACCCTCTTCTATTGGCTGCATCACATTAAGTCGATTTTTCTGTTTTGTCGGTCTACCTGGTGCGCCTGTTCGCACGATGCGTGGTCGCCCTGGACCATATATTGGGACTGCATCATCTTCACTACTAGTCTGTGTAGAACCAGCGTTTTCGACATCCTCAGGATCCTCGTAGTCGGTCTGAGGCGTATGTGCTTGTACTTGCTCCTCTATTTCAATATTGTTTTGAAACTCATTTTTCTTCCCCATTAACAAGTTTTCTTCGAATCTAACATCACGTGTTGTAACTACCTTATTATCTTCGGGATTATACAGTCTATAACCTTTTGACGCTGTACTATATCCTACAAAAATATATTCCTTGCCTTTGGCTTTAAATTTGCGTTTTTGTGTCTTGTCAAGAGCTATGGCTAAACAGCCGAATGTTCTTAAATGTTTCACAACTGGTTTTCTGTTAAACCAAACTTCAAATGGTGTTGTATTCTCTAATGACGTTTCCACATGAACATGCTTCCGCCCAAAACTTTTCTTCAAGGCCTGCATGTACTAACATACAACGTGCCATTTCTACTAACGTACGATTAAAACGTTCCGCCACACCGTTCTGTTGCGGTGTGTATGGCACTGTAAGCTGTTGTTTTATTCCTTCTCACTGTAGATACTCTTTCAAATCTTTGTTAACATATTCACCGCCACTGTCGCTCCTAAGTATTTTTGTTTTATGACCTGTTTGTTTTTCGACATATGATTTGGAGTTTTTAAAATGTTCGAAGACTGCACTTTTATTTTTCATAAATATTGCTGTTGCATAGCGTGATTTATCGTCTATAAATGTCAAGAAATATCTTGATCCGCCGATAGAGTTAGCATTATACGGCCCGCATACATCCGAATGTATGATCTCTAATAGTTTTTTCGCACGATAACTCGCCTCTGCAAATGGTTGCGACCAAATTTTGCTTTTCAAACATGGTACACACGCAATGTTTGCTGTGGGCTGTATATTTTCCATACCCTGCACAATTGTACCTGACGATAGTTTATATAAACTTTGTAAATTGATATGGCCAAACCTATTGTGCCATTTAATCACATTATCGACACACGATATATAAATTGATTCCATCAAATTTTTGGAATAAGTACAATCCGTTTTCTTTGTGAGCAAAAATCACCATTTCGTTATCCACTTTTCTTTTAATACTGGCTCCTTTGTTATTAAAGTTTATTTGAAGACCGTTCTCAGCACCTTTGCTGACTGAGAAAAAGTTCGTTTGTAAGTTCGGTACATATAAAACGTCTTTTAATTTAAATACCGAATATTTAGTTTTAACCCGCACGATCCCGATTCCAAGTGCTTTTATTGTTTCATTGCCCGCCACTAGCACGCTTTGTTGAGTTTCTGTGTACTCTATGAAAGCCGTACGATTGTTACACATATGAGATGTGGCGCCACTATCGACACACCATACGTCGCGACGCACATTTTTATCAGACGCGAAGAGACCACTACTCTGTGACACACACATATTCGAATGTTCGTTTTGAGTTTTCTTTTCTTGTTTCGGCGTCTGTTCATCACTTTCTTGATTATAACTGTATTTGCTTTGCCGACATGCAGCTGCAAAGTGACCGCGCTTCCCGCACACATAGCATTTACCGTTATTACTGTTTCGTTTTTGTTCCTTTTTGCCAGTCCCTTTTTGTTTTATCATGTATGCTTGCTGTGCTCTGTTTTCGTCATTGGTTTCATTTCTACGTTCTGCCTCTTCTAAAAGTTTATTGCGCATTATGGTGAAATTAGGCAGTTCATCGCGTATTTCCATTGCTATTACGAAATTTTCATAAGACTTTGGTAGACTTGATAATAATATTATTACCACGATTTCGTCACCGAGCGAAACAACAACTTCTTTTTATTTATCAACTACACTTTCAAACTCGTTTATATACGTAATAATGTTCTCACCGTCTATGAGTTTTAAATTTAATAACTTTTTATACAAAGACACTTTTCTTGCTGGTCCCCTTGGCTCATGAATTTCTTTTAGTTTTTGCCAAGCCTCTGCAGATGTATTGCAGTTTTTTATGTAGTTTATCTGTGTTGATTTCACTGACAATGTAATTGTCGCTAATGCCTTCTGATCAGCCTTTTCCCAGTTGCCGCTGTCTCTTTCTGGCTTCACTTCAACACCACTTGCTATTCTCCATGCATCAGCATGAACAAGCACACTACGCATTTGGACACACCAAATATCATAATTTTTTTCATCCAGCTTGTCTATTGAGTACAAATTATTCGCCATTTTTTCCGCGTAAATTTTTGACACACAAAAATTGATTTATTGTTGACACACCAATCACTTAATCTTTCTTAACTCTGGGTCTTCCCGGTCTTAATCCTGGGCCCATAACCTGTTGAAGTTAATCCCGTGGATTCCTTTATTGAAAGACGTTCACTACTCAACTCCTTTGATCGTGGCGCGATTACTCCTCATCGAGTGCGCTCACGATACATCGATATTACATCGATTGTTCCAAGGGCTACCAGACTTACTAGTTTAGTAAGTCAACACATTTAGTGTTGCTTAGCATAACTTAATTTTAACAGTTTCAAGACGTTTATCGTGGAGTCAATTAACGCCAGGAGAAGGTCTTCATTTGCCTTTACTTCAAGTGATTTGGACATATCCTTTGCATATGTAGAAGCTAACACGCCAAACAAGCTACTGGCGATGTTTCCCACGATGTCCAATGGTGCTCTCTGTTTGTGTGATTTGGTTAGTAACATGTTTTCCATGAATAGTTCTTCTTCTATATGATGGAAGTTTTGATACATTCCCTTGCTTGCAGTGATTTCAACAAATTCGGAACACATTTGTCCAATCTCAATCAAAAAAGGTACTACCTTTCGAAAATGTATCTATATCGCTCCAGTAGTGTTTTAAGTCCAAGTATGCGACAATCGTCCAATCAGCTATTGCTAGTTGTGTGGTTCCAATCCGTTCAAAATATAAGCCAGGTTTTGATCCGAATTGAGTTACGTTTATCGATTGTGCCAAGGTTAGTGCCAATAGAAGCAACATCACCAATGTCATTGTGACCAATGAACCGATATTACTCTGTCTTCTTTTCATGGGACGTATGCTTTTATCTGATTCCTCGCCTTCTATAGGATCATCTACTGGATGCTTGTGGGTGCGTTCCTCATCATCTTTGGCAAATTTAGCAGCAGCTATTCCTCTGGATTGTACATCAGCGGCATTATTTTCCGAGGCGAAATATATCCATTCCTTTTGTAACGTTAGTTCGTGGAACGTCCCAATTATTGTGGTAGTAAATTTGTTCATTATTCTCTCTAAGCTGTCGAGCAATACATTTTGCTAACGAACCATTGTTTCTAATTCCATTTCCTCATTCATGGTGGTCACGGACATCGTTTCCAATTCTGTTGAGTTTATTTCACTTTGAATTTATTCTTTGTATTCACGTACTACCTCTTTTATTTGCACATAACTATGTTCAATTTTCCTTCCTTGGATAATTTCTAGAAGATTATTTTCTTCTTTTTCAAAAGTCTCCCAAAGGTCGTTTAATTTTGTCAGGCGCTCCTGGCTTCGCTTTCCGATCCGCAGGATCCTTTTTGTAGTTTGGAATTACCCTTTGTATCTCTTCGCCAGTAACAAGTTGCCTGTCCAGAGATGCGTTGAGCTTCGATGAATCCCTTTCGTTTCATATATTTAATTCTCTTTTAATTTAGTGTAATACCTGACTCGTTGGATGGTTTTTTGTTTTGTCAATCTGACAGGTTGTGCCTCGACTCACAACCCGACTATTAGTTAAAGGTATACGAGGTGTGTTCAAAAAGTATCAGGAATTTTGAATTTTCGCGGGTTACGTATATTCGAATTTCGATTTTTTTTGTGGCGTTATGTTGGTACTCATGTCTGAAGTGGAGAAAATGGTATTGGCCAATCGATATGTCTAGGTCCTCAGCAACTTCTCTAACGGTGATTCGACGATTGGCCAATACCATTTTCTCCACTTCATTAATTTTTTCGTCTGTTGTTGAAGTGCTCGGGCGTCCGGCACGCTCTTCGTTGTTCACATCTTCTCGGCCTTCTGAGAACATTTTGTACCACCGATAAACGTTGCTTCGGTGCAAGGTAGCTTCTCCGTATGCCACAGTCAACATTCGGAATTCACACAAAATTTGATACAGGTTCTTTGATCCATTTTTTTGAATAGGTAAAAATTGAAGACGATCCAAAACACGTGCAAGCAAAGCAGCTGTCAACAATTAAGTGAACATTGAAAATGGCCGAGCTTGTCGGCATAAGTGAGAGACATGAGTATTAACATAACGCCACAAAAAAAATCGAAATTCGAATATACGTAACCCGCGAAAATTCAAAGTTCCTGATACTTTTTGAACACACCTCGTATGTAAGGTCTGCGCTCGAGACCACCACAAGTTGCTTTTCCTAACTGCGGTCGGTCCGAATCGCCTCCATCACCGCAAACTATCTTGCACCCTCCAACATAAGCATAAGGGATATTTTTTTGTATCCAACTAGCTTAAGCATCATAAAATTAGTTAGTTAGTTGGAAATAAATAGAGGAGGTAAGAAATTCTAGCCCACTACAAGAGTACACATAAAGGAATTTTATAATTTTTGTTGCAAGGACAATAATTTACAATCAGTCTTAGATTGCCAAGAAGTAAAAAAAAAATGAAAATCAAAAGATCTAGAAATAAAATAATTCATTTTGTGAGCACAGAATCTGAATCCGTCGGGGAGGTTAGCTGAGGAAATCAAACAGATCTATTATATTAGTGTAGCAAAAACATATTCAAGTTTAAAACCGTTAGCATTAAGGTTTAAGGCTTATTATAGGACATTTCGCAAATCCACTATTTTGTTATAAATCATGTTTAACAACAGCCATTTTGTGACGAAGGACCCTTCTTTTTAAATATAAATTAGTGCACATATAGCAAAAAGTAATTTTGAAAGAAATCGTGAATTTGAATTAAAACTTTTTTTGTACGTTTACGTATATTTACTTACCCTTAAAGCACCGGCCACAACAAGAACAGACTTTATTGCACGTAATCCCCAGTCATAGTGATCTTGCTTAGAAAGAAGCTCCCTACATAGTGTGTAAAGTGTGATGAACTTTCTTGCCAGTAGGCGTGCTTCTTGGAAGCCCTCGGCCACCAACATTATTTCACTTATAAGAGCAAAATCAGGTACTACCATAGCACATGGTCGATAAAGGGCTTTCAGATTTTCAGGCAGTTCAGCTCTACCAGCGTAGCCTGGATTCATGGTTATAAATACACCAACTGTGGGGCGCAAACTTATGTATTCGCCTAGAAAGCTGAAGGTGTTTTTATTAGCTTTTATTGCATCCTGCATACACTTGACCTGAACAGCTACAACGGATAATACTTCAACGGATATACGGTTAAATTCATCAAAACAACCCCATGCCCCGGTTTGTGCAAGACCTTTATGTATATTTCCTATTGATTTATAGTCCATTTGCTCAGAGCAATTAAATACGTAAACCATCATGCCTAAAGCTCGACCCAAGTCCTTAGTAGTTTCAGTTTTGCCAGTACCAGCTGGACCAGCTGGAGCACCGCCCATTACAAGATGTAAAGACTGAGTTAACGTGATGTAGCAGCGATCGGTCAGAGGAGTAATAACGAGTCTTGGAGTATTACCTAAATACTCATAATCGTACCGAAATTGTGCATCACAAATGTTAGCAAAGCAGTCATTAGCTTTGCTATCCCAACGATGACGTAGTTGGCTTTGCCATTGGAAAGCAGTTTGTAACTCAACCTTTTTTGCAATTATGTTGGAAACTACATCTCGACTGTGTACGTCGATTGTACATACGGTCATGACCTTTTGTCGTTCCGATGGTGTAAGATCTCCCAAAAGAATTATTATGAGGTTATTTAGTTGATTCACTTGTTTTCTATTATAATCCTTTAGAGCATTTTCATACCGAAGTTGAACTTTAGCAAACGCGTCATTGGTTTCGGATGTCCACATGATTTGTGTTCCTACCAGAGCAGGCTGAGCTTTCCATTCAAATATCCAAACATGTCGAGGATTATGATCATATTGGCTTAAGGATCGTTTTAGTTGATCACGTAGGGTTTCCCGCATTTTGTCAGTCAAACGATTTAGCCAAACCTCTACTTTACCACTACAATCACAGTTTTGCAGAAAGGGCACATATTCTTCAAGTTCTTTGGCTATCATGCCAGCAGCTTGCCTTGTGCCAGCTATGAGATTTAGCTTGCCAATTGAATCATATAGTTTAGTTAAATGACGCGATACCATTGCAGGATTATTACCATTTGACAAAATGTCTAACAAATCTGCCGATGAAACAAAATAAAAACGTGGATTACATAGGCGTTTAGTTTCCAAGTAATCGTTAAGTGCTTTCTCACATAATAAAAGCATTTTAAGCAAGATTTCTAAATGTTCGTAGACTTTACCACCAACTCGATTAGTAGAACGAACAACGTTGTGATCGGAGTTCATTTGTGCCAGAAGAGTTCTAAATTCTCGATCAATAAAATCGAATCTTTTTGAATCTTCTGGGAGTTGAAAGCGTATGTCTTCAGAACCAATAAAAATGCTTTCTAGGTACTGCCATTTTCGCTGTACTTCAAACCAAGATCCAATGATCTGATCGGCGTTTGAAAGCTTTTGTTGCCAAGATGAAACTTCGTGTAAAAAAAATGATACGTATTTTGAGGAAGTCATGTTTTGCAGCTGAGCTTGATGGTCTTCGAGAATTTCAATCATCTCTTCAGAAGCTTTTAACAGCTTAATTCCTGTTCGTTCATGAACCTCTGTACCAAACTCCATACCCGCCCAAGTTATTGCTATATCTCGTAGTTGCTTTTCCATATTCATTTCCTTAACAGATTTGTCAACAATATTTTTAACTTCTTCTTCATATTCGTGTAGGTTAAGGTCAATAAGATATTTTAAAGTCATTGAATCATCCATGTTAAATTTTACTTGTGTTGTCTGCATTAGCTCAACCCAATGACGATCGCGTATAGCCGGATTTTGCAGTTCAGTAACAGCTCGTAGCGATGTCATTAGATTTTTTAACGAAGCCTCCATGAAAATAAATGGCTCCCATATACGCATTCTTGGATCTAAGCCTCGCAGCTCTTTACCAAACTTTTTGCACTCTTGGTCCATTGCCTCAATATCAATTTTTTTCCAAGCCGTTTTTTTCCAATCATTTATTGTAGATTCGATTGAAATAGCAAAGTCCCACATTATTTTAACAAGCTTCAAATCGTTGCGACAAATTTCTATCTTTGCGGGATCTGGCCCTTGCAACTCAAAAAGTACTGCTGATTCGGCCAGATTTTTTTGCCTTTCTTCTAACTCAACAATTTCTAAATCTGCCCTGTCAATAAGATCATAGCAGTTAGAACATGGGACATTTAAAAACTGTGATTGCATGAATTTGTGTCGATATGTATTAGCCATGTTGTTGCATAGCAAAATTCGTTTTTCAATTTGGTCGACCTGATAGCTTTGTATGGGTGCAATAAGTTGCTTTGTAATGGCTGCCTGTCGTTTAATTTTTTGCCAAGCGTCTGGCAACTCAATAAGCTGTAAGAGTTCTGTGTCCTTAAATTCATATCCGTAGTTTCTTAACAAATTAATAATTTCTTTCATAGGTTCAAACATATTATCAAACACATATTGCTTTTCATTAATTTGGTTCAGTACAGAAAGAATTGTAACCAAACCGTCAAAATCTTCTCTCCTTAGTTCGATTTTCAGCACCACCTTGGCTTCATCTATAAACGATTGCAGCTTCTGAGGATATTATATATATTATACATAAAAACTAATAAATAACAATTAAACATTTGATAACTTTGTGTAACATCTGAAAAGGAAATTGTATGAAAACAATATATACTATATAACCTTCGACAACAGACAAATAATAGATATTTTATTTTCATGATTCTTGGATTTTGTAAAGTCTATAACAAATTGTTATGGATTGTTATTTCAATCCAAAACTAACATAACACTTTCACCTAGTAGGGAACATTCTTGTTTTGTTATAATAGCCTCCTGGATAATAATTTAATTTCAAATTAATTATGAAACTCGAAAATATATTTGTATTCCTATGATAATGATGAGTATAAATTTTAATCGAGATCGAGATTAAAGAATTTAAAATAAAAAGCATCGATCTAACTCATCTAATGAAAAGGAAAGACAAAATTCTTTGATTTAAACCATTTTAACTCTAAAAATACAGGTGTAAAGCCTACAGGTGTAAAAATCAAAGCAGTTACGTTAGCTTCTAACTGATTTTACACTTGATTCTAGCATATAGGTCAAAAATTGGAATAAAAGGACACTACCCCATCTAATGGGGATGCATGAATGAATGAAGCAATAAGCCTTTTTCTGCGATAGTAACTGAAGTAGCTTACGACTCTCGCACCTTTATACATGGTTGGGTAGATAGGGCAGATTGTTCATCAGCTCAGATCAAGGAAACTTAGTAAGCTATCAATAAGGTATAAAAAAATGCCACTTTAATAATAGTACCTGCTATCGTCTTTTTCATTTTTACATTGTGAAACTTAACACTTCCTAGTTAATTAAACAGCGACTCTTTAATAATTAAATATTAATAGATAATAATTCCCCCGAAATAGCAAAGGTTGGTCCCGACCGGCGCTCCTTTATAAGTCGTTTCAATATAAAGATTATTGCATTCTCTGGTATATCCTATAGTAAAATTTTCTTTTCCATTTAGATATTCCGTGGATACATCAAGTTAACGCACATGTAGCTCCAGTTCAGCTGCCATCCCAATATTATTCTTATTGTTCGCATATCGCAGTACTGGAGAATACGTTTCGCTTCATTTAGCCTTCATTGGCATCGTCTATGATGCCAATTTTTCACGTTTTAGTGCATCTGCATCCTATCGCCTTCTGTTAAAAATAGGGCTGGTTTGCACCGAAGACGTCCCTGCTGGCAATTGTATGCGGAATTGCTAATGCTGCTCGTACAGATCCTGGCAGTTGATCTGCCTGTGCTTTTGCTTAGTTAGCACTGATATATCGACTGCACTAGATTTTTACGTTGCATACATCAAGGCTTACGATTATGCCTTAGCTTAATTTGCATATCCAACCATTACATGAAGAGTAATCTCTATATGAACAGAATTAGACAAAATAGCATAAACCCAACGACACCCAGGCCCCACGATGCATACAATTTTATATGGTTAGTCCTTCATTGTCAAAACCCATGTTTTGATAAACAAATAAGTGTAAATCCGCATGTTTCAATTTTACGATCAAGCCTATACTGACCACCTTAGTAAGAGTCTCTAAATTTCGAAGGTACGTTACTGGTAGCTCCAAATTTAGTTAGTAGATAGTTGTCGATGTCCTTATAAAATCTAAACATCCAACGCCAACTTCTTTAGCCACAAAAAAGTGTGAGGCCTATATCTCCCGCAAGAAGAAAATTTCGGACTTTTAAATGCAATAATTTCGAAAAAAAATCCTTGAATTTCTATAACTACTTGATTTTCCATCAAATGTGCTAAACTAAATGTGTTAAAGGTGAATACTTAACTAGCCGATCAAGCATATGTTGTAGTTTTTCGCACTTTCGTCAGTAAACTCAATAAAAACTCTGATAACTATCGGTCCTGTTTTTACAGACTCATACTACATTCAACGATCGGTGCTTCTTCTTTAAAGTCCTTAGGTATCAATAACCGCTCAGACTGTTTAATTTAATAACTTTAACCAACTAGTACAAACTTGCAAAAGGAACAAGATTAAAATATATATTCATATCATCATATCATCTAAGGGATAAATCACAGAGTTTAAATGCACTTTCAAGTTTCTTCATTAATTTTAAATCAATTTGTTATCGAGTAGAAAGCCTAGTGTAAACTGAAAATGTGTTATGATATGCCACCGGTTCATGAACCTGTAACAATTGTCAATACGTCAAGATATCTTTTCGTACTGGTTTATTAAGTAAAAAATTCATTGTTTATATATGTAAATCTATATGTATCTCGTACAAGTTGACCTAAAAAATAAAAAGTTATTTATGTATGCAAGATGCCATTTCTTAATATTACATAATTGGCGCTGCTTGTAATACTATGCTTAATGCAGGCGGTTCGACAGATAGTGTGACCACACATTTCTAATCACAACCTATTGCTCGATTGAGTCTTATTGCTGACGCCGCAGTCTTATCTGCTTATTGAAGGCGGCTAGACGTATGTTGTGAGAACATATTTCTAATCACAACTGCATTTGTTTTTATCTCTGTGCTATCTGCTGCATACGAGTTTCTGCTCTTGATGAAATCGGAAACCTATTTTAGTATAAATCGAGGGCGTTCCCTATTTACTGCAAGCTTAACATTCCACACATGCTCAATACTTTCTACTATTGGTTAAATTGAAATAACAATCCCAACTTCGAAATGCTGCTGGTAGTGAACTTCATTTTTTTTCTTATTTAACATAACTAATTTCTTCTCATGACTGAGAGTAATATGAGAGTGTACTTTTCCCGTAATATTAGACATATTTAATTTATACTCAATACTTAAACGCAATGTTGCATTGCAATGTTCGTAATTACGTCTATCCGTCTGCATAAATGTACCATCATGTTTTAAAATAAATTTGGTCTAAAAAATTAATTTAATTATAAGTATTCAGTTTTGCTTTATTCAATTGAGTCTACATCACATAATAAAGATAATAATAAAATCTAACAAATCTCGCACATACACCTTTTTTTAGATACACCAATTGAGCAAAATATTTAATTTAATATCATCGAATCACCGACATTTAATGATGACTAAACACGACTATAGAAACTTTTTAAGAAACTTGAGATAGCATTCCCAACTGCGAAATGTTATTAGTGAAATTCCATTTTTTCTTATATATAACATTAGTCATTTTTTCTCATCACTGAGAGTAATGTGTGGTACTTTCTATGTAGATATATTTAATTTAAACTCTATACTTTTAATTTTACTTCTATATACATCACTTACTTTGTTAGTTATGAGTACTAGTTCTTGTTTGAAAATGAACAGTAATTTGTTATTATTATAATAACAAATATTATTTATTATAAAGTTGGGGGCTTCTGCACTGCGAACTGTTAGATCGAGTGAGCCCACGCCTAAGCTTATAGCTCCTCAATTCGCCAGCTCCAAATTCTGCTATTAGGAAATTCTCTGTCCTTATTTTTGCCTGCTCATCCGCTATTTCGTTATCTGCTATTTTCCCGTGTCCGGAATTCATCTTAGGGTAAGAATATTTTCAGTCCCGAGTTGGTCAAGCTTGAATTGTATCTCATGGACTTTTATTAAGTTATTTTCGTCCCTTTATAGCCGCTACTACCGGATAGGATGGATATACCCACATTATTCAAGTTAAACTCCACACATATCCCTATGGCACACACTTCAGCTTGAAATATGCTGGTGTGCGTCCCATTAATTAATGACTCCCAGGCTTGTTCGCTGTTTAATGAGTTCTGAGGAAGGACCTCTCCAGAGTGGTGTTTCCATTTTGCCACTGGTTTAAACTAAAATATTTTGCTTGAATATGTATAGAGCTACCATTTCATTCCTAGATTGCAACAGGAGGAAAAGCTTATCTGAAAGTTACACAGTTTATTTGAGCACACAATAGACTGTGCTAGTTATTAACTCGGTCCTTCAGCCAAGCTTACTGTCGGCTCGGTTCGAATGACACCTTAGTCCGGTCCGGATTGTGGTGTGGGAATATGACGGGGGTGGTTGAGATTGTGATTGTGTGAGGCTATGCATTCAAGAAGGCGGCAACCTTGTCAGTACGATTGACATTATCGTATCCACTAATTACAATATCTATCATTTGTCTGTTGTTTTTCGGTCCAATAAAACCAAGAAGTATTCTTCAGCATGTGACTTTCAGGGTTACTCAAGGAAATATAGCTGAAAACTTTAATACGGAATTTAGTAGTTTTGTAAATTACCCGCCATGCTGTATATGTCTAAATCAAAAAAGCCAAATAATTCCCACAATTTTAAGTTACCAAATTTGGTTGGTAAGTTGTTGGCTACATCTTTTAAATGCATATACCCACCTCAGTCTATACATTTTTAGACCACTATCACACTCGCATCAAAGTATTTTACTTACTCTCGACTGCAACGCTCACTCTTGTTTAATTTTTGTTTTAGCTTTCTATTGTTTCTTTGGTTTATTAATGTTTTTTAGCACTTTGCTTCGTCGAGAACAGGGACTAAGATAATGGTCTTGTTATCGGTTAAGCTTAGGACGCGAGTTTTAAAGCTTAAATTTAACGACCGATATTTTCCTTTACTAGATTTCTTTCTGTAAATAGAAACTATTCAAATTTCGTAAAGATCTGTTAAGAAACACCCAAATAGTCAAAAATGTGTTTTCGTATTGACCTTATATCTATCAGCAGCCGAATTCATTTTCTGTATGAAAAATATGCGATCGGATATGCAAAAACCATTATACCCTTTTAAAATCGTTTTAATGGGTTATATCATTATGATAAAAGGATGTGTAAGAAAGAGGAAGAACCACAACCTAAGTTTCTTCTAATAGAACTAGTAGCTTCAGTATAGTTTATGTGAAGTGTTATTACCTCCCATCCTGTATAACAATTGTATTCTCTGGCCAAGAAAAAACTACGACAATCCTGCAAGCAATATCCAAGCACAGCGAGAGTGCGCAACCTGAACTCGGACAATACGAAGTGTAGGGTCCTTTGAGCATTACGGGGCCGGAATAGGTGTGGATTAAAAGTTTTACAGAATTATACTAGTAACCTTCTTTCCAGGTAAATTATGGGAGATGCGAGTGTTAAGGAACTTAGATCGATTTTCTATCCTCCGAGTAAACATGGCACCCCAATCGTAGATCACTAACTTTCGCTTAATTTATATACACAATTTGCGAAATTAAACTAAAGGATATTACTTTTTTCCATACAATATTTAAATACAATTCAAAAATATTTTGGAACTGGCTCATCGGCTCATCTCTAAAGCCCATATCTTCCATAATTTAAAAGCAACAATTAACAAACTTGAAAGTAATGTCACTAGTTTATTAGATATAAACTTAAAATTAACACCTACCCTTTAATATTATTCTACTCTAAAGTATAAAAAGCCATAAAGTAGCTACGTGTAAAAACTAATTAGCTGCAGCAGCAGACATATCAGCGATCGCCCTTTTTCGAACGCTATACAATAAGAGCGGTACTTCTGATTTTATAGTCCACAAGCTTCTCCAACGTTTTCAGTGCAAACGATGTTAAGCTGATGAGTCTTTATTTCCTTCCTTTGTTATGAAGCCCACTACTACAAGTTATCGTTATATTTCCGAGGGAAAGACTGCTTTGCAGTGTTTTCTTATTACAAGAGAGGACTATGTCCTGACACATTTGGTGAAATCTGGTAATATTCTCGGTACCGTTAGAATTCTCCGTCTATTTTGCTTTATTGAAAAAGCAACGTGTTGTGAAACGTCCTAATGATATTAAGGAGCATACTTTTAGTTTTTCTTCTTCACTACCGTGTAATTTTCTTCAAAAGTATCAATTATGGTTTTTTTAAATCCCCTACAGTTCTCTCTAGATAAGTTAATTTTTTGGAATACCAAATGTTCCACTGAATAGGTTGAGCTTTGAATTCATCTTAAATCTGTCCCAGTTTGTTTTCCTGAGACTGCGATTTAGTGCATTACAATCTATGATACTATGGTCCGACATAGATTCCTCTGGTGAGAATTGCCATGTTCTCAGGTGAGGCATTAGAGAACGACTAATCAGGGTGATTTCGGTGTAGATTCGACATTGCTGAGTTTTAAGTTATAGCTAAATATGAAATCCTTGAAGAACTCATCACTCAAATTGATGTCACTTCTGCTCCATATTGTATGGTGCACATTGTGACCGCATCTTATCTTATTGCATTACTTCACCAATTCCTCTAATGCTCGTAGTGGGCAGGCTCAGTTTCCTTCAGTTGATTATTTACTTTCAGGCATAAACTCCCCGCCCCCCTTACAATTATTTGCGGAGTGTCTCATTGGCTGCAAATACCCGATAAGATCCAGGGGAACTCTGTATTTTGTGCTACAGGCAGGGCGTTTGCGGATGATGGAGGCGATGTCGACCGATCGCTGTTGGGCTTTGGCTCGCGGAAGTGGATAAACGGTGATCTCGATGGCAGACGTTACAGATGTCGGTGCTGGGACATGAGCTCCCGGAGTGCTCGTGAGAAAGACAGCGGGCAAGAAATCGGAGATGCTTTTTGGCACTTAGCCTTAAAAAGCGTGGACTCGGTTGCGGAAGGAGTTGATTCCTCGGGCACGTCTGACTTCCATAGTACGGGGATTTTGTTGACGAGGAGCCATTAATGGATTTTAGCTGGATAGCAAAGATAATGGATTCAAATTAGGGGTTGAGAGAATTCAGCCAAATACTGATTCTTGCCCTTATAGAGTATATGGATGAGATGATACCTGCGGAAGACCCTATATATTGTGGGGTCAGCCAACTGGATGTTGCAGTTCCTTCAACATATTTTCAAAAATAGGGTAGGACGGTAGGTTGCCTGCCAAACTTGTAATAACAAAACGCGAAATTTAAACTTGCTGTTACTAAGGTTCGGTATCGCTCCAATCAAAATTCATTGAGTTCAAGCCATGCCAGAATTTCCGACTTGAGCTGCGCTTCGTTCGAACACAGAATAACAATGGTAATATTTATTCTGTCTGACCCCACTATCGTCACTGCCTTCTCCTTGTATAGCAGTCTTGGAGCTCAAGTCATACTCCGATTCGACTATTTACAATATGGATCGTATTTGATCTCGGCAGATTTCAAGATGTAAACTGAGGCAGGAGTTATGGGTGGCATACTGATCATAGCCTCTGTTTATGTTCATATTAATCAAAACTCGTTTAAATCATGAACCATTTGTACGATTTTATCAAAAGCAGAAAATCGTACGCTGCAAATAGCAGGTAGTGATTAGATTAGAAAAAAATAGTACTTATACATGATATCTGTACACGCATAGATAAATATTGATTGTTTAGGTCAACTTATAAATGGCATAACTAGTCCACAGCAAACATATAAGCCATAAAGTCATAAATCTATTCACTCATTTCTACCATCGCACTTTCTGTGCGCCCTTTAGTAGTCACTTTATGTGCTGCCTTCTTCCCTTACGACAGTGGAAATCTGAAATTTTCAACTAGGCGACTAAAAAATGAAAGATGTTAGCATGGAGATTCTACGGCTGATATTTAAATTTATAAAAGATTCCGCTGAGAGTGTCTCAGACCAGCTATCACAAAATTAATGCAGATGCTCTTTATGAAAAATGGAATATTTTCTAAGAAAAAAAAAAAAAAGTATTAAATACTTCACCTACTATCTTAATCAGAAACGACGCTGAAACCATTAATCAAGCCACAAGGAAGAAGCTTGAGATTGGCGATGGACAGCGTCATAAATCTACTTTAGAACCCAAGGTGATTGCGTTGTGCCGGCGACAAAGGGCAATGATCGTATCACTATAAGCACCTCTATTGAGCACGCAGCATTAGAGCACATAAGGAATTGATGTGCATAAATTCAAGAGGTCCATTTTTGCCTGTACGGAGTGGTTAAAAACGCAGTAAAAAATGGATATGATACAAAAGAGTATCTACAGGCAGAAGTGGATTTACAATGGGCACTAGCTTCGAGAAACAATAAGCAGTTCACCAATGATATAAGCTTGCCTCGTATAATCATCCCCAAATTTGATTGGGATATATTAAATTGGCCCCAATTTGTTGATATGGTTGTGTCCATGGTACACGAGACAAACATGGCTTCCATTCAAAAATTGTGGTATCAAAAACCAGCGTAATCGGTGAGGCAGAAAGACTAATCGCCAAATCGAATTGAAAGAGGATAACTACCATCACGCATGGAACATCTTGGTTGACGCAATACAATACAAGACACATAGAATCATAGGTAATGAACCGATTTTTAATGCAAAAGGTCATTAACGACAATGTAAAATCGCTTAAGGAACCATACATAGTCACTTTAGAGTCCCTTGCTCCTTTCAAGGGACTCGGACCCAATATTAATAGCGGTCATACGAAATAAGCTGGACAGCATAATTAAAACGCTGCACGAGCAATCATTAAGCAACTTAAAGCAAATACAAAAACTGGACACCATGCTCCAGATTCTTGAACAAAGAGCTCGTGTTTTAGCTAGCGAAACTAAAACACACATCCCTAGGGCCCTCGTTGGAGACAGCAGAAAGATTCCTCGCACTAGAAAGAAGGGCAGATTAAAAAATCTGGGAGGCATATGTGGACTTCATAACCAAATATGAGCAATTGAATCATACGAAAGCCGTCCCTCGGAAACTGCTTCCAATACACCATTATTTCATCCCTCATCATTGTGTTCTGAAACCTAACAACAGCATTACTAAGCTAACAGTGGTTTTCAATGCATCATGTAAGACATCGACAGGAAAATCATCAAAAACAACATATTGCAAGTAGGACCCACGGTACAAAGTGATCTCATGTCATTCTACTGAGACTCAGGACACAAAGGTACGTATTTACGGCAGATATCGAAAGATGTAAGAAAAATATGGATAATACAAAAAAATGATATTTTGGAGAAAAAATTCAACTGATGATATAAAATACTATCGATTAAAAACAATCACATATGGAACAGCATCGGTACACTAAATCACTTAGCTTCACATCATATAAACAGTTCACCATTAGGATCCTCTACCTTAAGCGATAACTTCTGCGCCTTACAGGAACAAGAAACAATCCAAATTCGACAGCAGTTGGTATAAATACTGCTACCCATATAAATTCAGGTCCTCAACGCTCTAGGCCTGTTTGCTCTAGTCGTGGTAAATGCAAAAATCTTTATGGAAATCAAAACTCGAATGGGACGACGAACTACCTACGAACCTTCAGAACGAGTGGAAATACTATAGAGGACTTGCAAAGCCATAACTTAATGCAAATTCCGAGGCACATATACGATGGTAAACCTCCAGTCTCGAAGGAATTACACACATTTGAGAAATCGGTAGCCCCTCCCATTATCTCTCCGAGCAACCTGGATATGAAAACAAAGCATATAAGCCTAGCTGCAACTCAAGCAAAGATAGGCGAAGAGTTTTACACCTGTCGACACAGCAACTTATTTTTCAAGTTACAACTCATAACTCGTTGATTCAGAGGACAAAGAAATGACTTGTTTTATCTTTTACTATGCATTTTTGGATGCAGATACATACATATATACTGCTTATAAATAGTTTGATACAAATATTCCTTATCCTAGCGGATGTTTGAGGAATAGAGAGCGGCATTTCACTGTTTATAACTTAATTTCAGGCTTGAACATCACGCTTCCTTTGCAGTATGGCAGTAGTTTACGGATTTTCTCATTGGCTGCTAGATCCGAATAAGAGCCGAACCAAGTGCATGACCAAAAGTGTTGGCTTTGTTAAAATATATAGGTTGTTCCTTAATCGAAATCATTACTTGAATCGTATTGTTGTTACTTTCAATGAGTGGAAGATTTAATTTATTTGCTTTTTTTCCTCCATTTTCTCAATAATAATATTTCTTATATCGCTAAGCTCATATGATAAAACAGGTATCTGAAAAACATGCTCTCCAATATGAAATAAATTATTATCATGATCCACATTTGTAATTGAGTTAAACATGTGGAAATCAATGAGTGAACACTCATAAGTTTCTTTCTATTCAATGGGTTAAAGATAGTTTGAAGTTAAAATTGAGCTGTTACCCGTTAATGTGAGAGTGAAATAATATTCAGATTCTCTCATATTATATCATATGCTAATATCATATTCTAATAAAGTCGCCGGCTATAGCGTCCATTTTCTAGGGGATCATCTTTACATAGAAACACAAACCATAATTTTCTTGACAAATGTTCTTAAATTCATCAAAATACATATCTACGCCTATATGATCTTGGTACACTTGATATTAAGTTCATCTTGCCTGAACATTATTATTAGATTTGAATTATCACGAATAAGAATAAGACACGTTTGACATAAATAAAACGCATCAATGTTATTATGTCGACCCATACAGCAGATCGTTATTCTCTTATAAGAATAAACATCAATTAAAATGGTAATGTGTTTTTATAAATTAACTAGTAGCAACCCACAGCTCCATCAAGGTAGATGTCTTATTGATAAAATAATAACCTTTCTCCCATTTGAGATACTTTTGCCAGTTTATCTGTTCTGTGTGTAAAAGCCTCAGATAGTATCTCAGTAAAAAAAACACTGCTTATTTTGTAAGAAACATAACATAAAAAACCAAAAAATCCCATCTGAGAAAAAGAAAAAGTTTATGCACGCCTTAAGAGTGGCTTCTAGAGTATTAGAGAAGGAGAAGCCATATGATATTCAGTCTGTGATAAGAATCGCTAAGAAAGCAATAGGCGAAACTTGTGGACGAAAGAAAAATGAAGTAATAATTCCTTAAGTTAATAGTGTTCCTAATGTTGATGGTTTCTTACCACTTCTATTATAACGGCACTCGGAGCATTAGGCGGACTTGCCTCTGGTGGTAAATCTATTGCAGAGAGAATTAATAGCGCGAAAAATGAAAAGAAAGAAAATAAACGACATTACAGAAATATGAAAGAAATTGCTATAGTCAATGGACTCTATTTAAAACCATATCAAAATGGATATGGTATATCAACTGGCCATTCCAAAAACTTTAAAGGCAGCTACCTATTAAGCCGCTTTTAAACATTGACATTCTGAATTTTAATTGTAAGCATATTGCCTTTTCCGTGTGCACAGCAGCGAATGTGATATTGTTAACTTAGAACTTTCAGGTCGAGCTGGGTAGATTACTATAAAACAGATAAGCAATTCAGATATTTTGATAATTTTAGGAATTTGCAACCACCATTAGAGCTTATTAGATATTTAGGAGAGAATATAAAATACAATTATAATCAAGTTCAACGATTTGATTCTTTTAATTATGGATACTTATTTTTAAGATTTTTATTAATGCAACATAAAAACGATTACTTAATGTATCTTATACATATAACGCAATTTAATATTTTATTTTAGTATATAACAGCAAAAAATAATCAGACCATCTTAGGTTTGATTATAGCGATTGTGTTGTTTACAACGTAAATGATCTGAAAGCCCCTGTTAAACCACATGAAAACAGCGATAAACCATATGTAAACCAGCGAAAAACCACATGACAAACTGAATCAAATTGCTTGAAAACCACGAAAGGGTGGTTTAAAACTGATCTTTTTATAGTTGAAATAGATAAACATCGTCTTAAAGAATTGATGTAAACAAGACTCCCACCGAAAAAAATATTTCTAAGTAATAATTAGATAGAGACGCAAATGAGTAACAATTGGAGGAAATGTTTAAATCAATAACACAATCTCTGCAGAAAATAGCCAGAGGGACCAAAATAGTAAATTAGTTGATGAAGTTGATAAGTTTGGTCACTCCTTCTCGACTAGAGATGGGAAAGATGAAACAAGTATAAAAAAATCGAATTGCTGGTTTTCTAGTTGATGTTGATGATAACATTATTTTTTCCAACAAACTTCTTAACAATGTGGGCATACGTTAGAAGATAATGATGTAATTAATAAAGTATTTTTGGAAAGAAAAGTCGAAGAAACGATGGAGATGAAAAACTTTTAGAAGGAAAAGATCAAGCGGATCAGAAAAAAATTAGTGAATTATCATTTTCTATTCTTCGTGAGATTAATAAAAACAAAATTTATGTGGGAGAACTTTTGAAAAAATCAGAAAGTTCTTTAAGAGATGATTATAGCTCTCAATTATATTCAATAAGAAGTTTATTTAACGGTGGAAGTCAAAATATAAATTTTACACTCGATTCTATTAGATTCGATAATAAAATACATAAATATGACCGTTAACAAGTTCGGACATTTTGCAAATCAGCGGAATAAAAAGAAAAGTAATTTCCACTTGTTCGAAGTGTATGTTGATAATGGTTAAGTTTTTCGTGCCAAATACAAACATATTAATAATATTTTCCACCGAAAAAATAAATTATTAAAAGAAATGCTATATATGAAAATTAATAATTAATAAGTGAGACATGAGTAGGAAGAGTTTAATAGACAAATTATTGGGTTTTGTGCACTGCGACCTACAAGACCTATTGTTCCCCCTACTGAGGTTATAGCTTCTCCATCAACCCCAGTTCCTGAACAAATGTCAGGATCTTTGATGGGTCGAGGGCTACTATGTCTTTGACATTCATAACATACATCCCTAGGATGCTGCATCTTTTCCAGGCAAGGGCGATGCATTTTGTTAGGATGTGAGTTGAAGACTCCTCCTCGACTTCACAAAACTTGCATTGACTGCTGCTACAGATACCCATTTTGGACAGGTGGCTTTTAAGTCTACAATGTCCTGCCAGTAGACCGACAAGTATCCTTACCCTATTCCTGCCCATGGATATTATTTGCTAAAATCGTTTATGATTATAGCCGCTCAAAAGACATTTGGCCTGTCGGAGTCCCGGTGCTTCCTCCCAGCTCCGTAGAGTCCTTTGTCTTTCTTCATTTCTGAGTTGCAGCCGTATTGTGTGTTTACCTCATCCGCGTTCCCTGCTATTTCCCTGTGCCCGGGGACCCACCTTAGGGTGAGTCTGTTGTGACCCCCGAGTTGGTCCAGCTGGGATCGTACCTCTTAAACTAATTTTGAAGTTACCTTCGTCCCATTTATAGCATTTATTGCTGCTATACTATCGGATAGGATAGATATATCCGCATTCCGATAGTTGCGCTTTAAATTAAATTCCGCACACCTCCCAATGGCACACACCTCAGCTTTTTGCAACTCGTTTGAACTTTGAAATTATGCTCTTATATATATTCTGGCTTCATTTCATCCCTAGGTTGTAACAGGAGGGGAAGTTGATCTGAAAGAAGTTGGTCATCTTTACGACTCAGCATGGGACTTACAACCATTAGATATAAAAATCTGACTATCTTTGGTGACGTAACCCATGATTTCCCAGCTATACTACAACATGTGTTAAGCGCTCTAGAACACTTCATTATTGTGTTTCGTACATGGGTGCCAAAGTTTAACCTGCTGTCAAGTGTGACGCCGAGAAATTTTTACCTCCTTCCTTATCTCCAATAGGTTCCCTAAAAGCCGTCTTTGTTTCAGCCTCTGTAGCTTATTCCGTCTAGTAAAGGGGACATTGACTGTTTTAGTATGGTTCAGGTTGAATCCACCCTCGTTATCTTCAACCCTAACTGGACTAAGTCACAGAGTGCTTCTTCGTATTTGCCTCTTGCTATTGTTACAATGTCAGCGGTGTAGCCTTACCATTGAATGCCCCTGGCAAAAAGTCTGTTAAGTAGTTCGTCTACTAAAAGACTCCAGAGTAGCGGAGACAATACTCCCCCATGGGGACAGCCTTTAGTGGTTGAGACTTTTACCGTGCTGTCATGCGTCGATGCGGTGGCCTGTCTGGACCGCAACAATGGGACCAGACCCCTCCTCGAGAGAGTGGCCCGAATCGAATCTAGAAAGGCGCATATTGCTAATTCTCTGTTGTCGACTGCCACACCTAAGGCACGCCGCAGCTGATAAAGTGCAGTATCAGTTGACCTGCCTACTCTATATGCATGCTGCGTTGGATGCAGCGGACTTTGCTTCAGCAGAATGCTTCTGATATTATAGTCCACCATCTTTTCCAACGTTTTCAGTAAAAACGATGTTAAGCTGATGGGTCTGAAGGACTTTGGGTTGGTGATATCTTTCTTCCCTGCCTTGGGGATGAAGACCACCCTAGCTCTACTCCAAGCGATTGGTATGTGTCCGAGCGCAAGGCTACTTAGTAGCGTTTTCCTAAAACGAGAGAGAAGCAAGTCCTGACCCGTTTGAAGAACAATTGGCAATATGCCGTCTATTCCGGGAGATTTATAGGGTTGAAATGTACCTATTGCCCATTTCAATCTCTCCTCGGTGACTGTCCACTTGGCACATGCCCAGTCGCCAGTCGACGGTCTATACCAACCTCCACTGTTGACCGCGTCATTTGAACTGCCTGAAAAATGCGTTTCAAACAGGAGTTCTAGCTTTTGGATATCATTGCTCGTAAATGAGTCATCTTTACGTTTCAATTATATGTTATCTTCCGGTGCCCGCTTGGCAAGCGCTCTGTGAAGCCTAGCACCTTCGCTGGTGCTTATGATGCTTTCACAGAAACTCCTGTAATTTGTCCGTTTAGCCTTCCTAATCTCCTTGTTGTAGGTGGTCAGCCTCTCACGGTATCGTGCCCAGTCTCCGTCTCTCTTAGCTGTGTTAAAGAGATGGCGTGAAGTTCGACGTAGCCTCTCATGACTGACGTTCCACCAGGGGGCATCCTTCTCCATTTTGTTCCTCCCACTGGGCAATTAACTTCAAAAGCATCAATTATGCTTTTGTTCAGATTCCTTACAGCTCTCTCTAGGTCCAGTGAATTTTGAATTCTGAAAGGATAGTATAGTTAATACTCCTTCTCACCTCTTTGATCCCAGATTACCTTTGAATCATCATGTACTTTAGTCATCTATTGGGTGGTATGCCCCAGCGTGTCCGGAGATTGGGGCCTGGCGTTGTCACCATCACCGTCACTCGTTAAGGTAACGTCGGCCTCGGCCGCGTCTTTTTGCAGTTCCTCTGCCAGCTCCTGCGAGAACATTATGGTGTCCTCCTCCCCTACCTCTGGTTCCTCAAAGACTGTGCTGTCTGCCAACTCCTTGTCTTCCGCAGATCTTCGATCAAGTTGTTGGCTTGATTCGAGTGTTGGCTCTGCTCTGTGGTGAGAGCTACTGCTACATCACACTCCTCTTTCGATGGAGCGGGTATTAGCCTTGCTCCACCTTTCTTATTGAGTCCGCTTACCGGGATTATCCCAATTTGGAAGCTGACTTGGTGACCGCGTTCTATTTTCGCGTCTCTGGATATCTCATCTATCCCGATAACTAGGAGAGCTCCTCCACCCTCATTCCTCCTGAATATCACCTTCTACGTGTCTACCTCTATCCCACTCTGGCTTCTTAGCAAAGCCAGTAGGGATTCGGAGGTTATATCCTCACTTTTTGGACAGTATATCGTGATTCAGTGGGGTGATGGTATTTCACTTAGCAGTCGAGGGGTACGCCCATCCATGTGTGGATTTTCGACGCAAAGACTATCAGCCAATTTGCATAGTAATCAACGGAGCATTCTACGACCAGAAATCCGGCCCGAAAGTGAGTGCACGCAAATACGATCGGTTTATCCCACCGGTACGCAATGAGCTCATCGCCTTCTTTATGGCTTCCTCTGGAATAAGTCCTTGCTGAAGGTATCTTAGATACCACTTAACCCAGAGCCGCAGAGGTTGCGACGGTTCGGCGGTTCATCCAGCCTATCGGGTTGACTTCTTGGTGGTAGGAGATTTACCCTCTTTTTTGCCCTCTGATTCGTTGCCGATGATTTCCACGCAATGAAGTTGTGCCACGCTGTGCCTGCTGCGTTCTCCTATATGGTGCTGGAGTAGCACGTTGTGGAGAATGGTCTACCACATTAGATGACCTCCCCCTCTCGATCTTCCAGATGTCTGGCGATATGCTCCGTTAATATTTTTTGAACTTTTCATGTTTTGGTCCCACGTACTGCAGAGAAAGGTATGACCTCCCGGGCAGAGATCGGCATCCCAGGTAAGGCTAATTAGAACAGGCGGTCGCTATTTGCATGAGCTCACCGTAATAGACTGGGCTAGTTATTAACAATGACACAAACGCGAGGTCAGTACGATTTACATTATCGTACCCGCTGTTTGTCCGGGACTGCTTAATTACGACCCATTTCGTATTATTCGCGGCTAACCTCCACGAGTGGAGGCCTTTCGGAACCTTAACTCGCGACCCGCCGTACCATCCCGCAATTTCTTTTGACCGGAGTGTTATTATGAAGAGAAATGATCATTGGCAAGCAGACTTAGTGGAAATGCGAAAGTACTAATCGTCGAATAAAGGATATAGACAGTTACGTTTTCAAAATATGTTTGGGGACAATCACTAAAAACAAAAGCGAAAGGTTTCCATGATGAAGAGTTGAGGAAACAAGATTTCCAGCCACTTACTTAATTAAACAAATAAAAAGACGGAAATATTGGGATATTCAGTCCATTTTTATCAAAATAATACTTTAGAAAAAATATAGAATTTTTAAATTTTATTCAAAATATTTAAAAATTACCAACTGTATTTAGTTTTTTAGTGAATTTTATTTAAATAAAATATACATATATAAACAAAGTATATCTTGGTTTTATTATTTATATTCAATATACTAAATTAATAAACAGCATACTGTTACATCACAAAATCTTGTATTTTTTTTTCTTCCTTTTACTTTACCTTTTTTTATATATAGGTACTCAGATACACAGATAACAAAAAGAGGAATACGCAAACATTCGCACACACATCAACACACGGTCACATAGAGATACATATACATATATATATATATATATATATATATGATTACGGTATTTGATTTTAAAAAAATAAAATTCTTTATTTATCAAAACACGTCTGTTCAGTTTGGTGTACAAAATAACTCTGACTTATGCTACTAGTTTACTCGATAATGTAAGCTCGCATTTGCG